>JALHKN010715387.1:0-18357 GCA_039513755.1 Hyalella sp. 3TK10
CTCTAACCATTCCCACATTACACCCAATAAACCTAAGCGAGCGCGAGAGACTAGTGCATTAACTTCCCAGTGTTAGCCCTAATCATCACCTGATCGCACATGTTAGTTGTAAATCCGTGGGTATCTAATTGATTCTGATACTCTGTACCCACACTGTGTCCTTACAAGTATGCAACAACTACCGTACGCACTCGATGCGTTGTCTGACCGTCTGCCATTAATCTACCATGTATCTAAACATGAAAAATTGAGAAAATATAATTGGAAAGCCGACGATTCAAATGAATAATAGAAAACTGATCTCCAATCACCATATTTTTATTGCGGAGGTGGTCGCCCATGAATGATAGTGTTTGATGTACGTACGGTAAGGTAAAAACTTGCCTCTTCAATCATTTCCAGAATTGCCTATCATTATTCACAGGAGGATGAAAGAGTGAAATTATACCCAAATAGATCAAGTACGCTTACGGCATCCTTCTTGAACGAGCGTTGGCGTTCCGCATCCAAATGCAGAGCGCATGGCCAACTCAATTAGAAAAAACATCGACTCCTAAGTAGTTCATAGCGGTCAGCTATCTTGGAATGCGTGAATGACTCGTGGAACAATATCTTCCAATAACATATTAAAGTGTAAAACAGTTGTTTCAGTTAAGGCACTTGTGTTTCATTGAAGACACATTTGTTTCTGTAAAGACACACGTGTTTCAGTTTAGTCATGCGCCTTCCAGTAATCCCGCGTGTTTTAAATTTTTTCCGTTTTTTAAATATAAAAGCTGACCCTTCTAATAATCTGGCTGATTAGAAAATTTATCGCTATAGACACGAAAAGCGGGCCGAACGAATTATTTCTTGACAATAGTATTGCATTATTCGCCTTTTTTACGTTAATTTACTGTGAGCCCATGTATGCGTGCTCATCAACTATGAGAGCAGTCAAGTCAATTCCCTTGTTTTTTCTTGTACATTTTCACCTTGTAAATGTTGATTGAAGCATTAAAATGGTAATTGTTATTTATTTTCCACTAATTATTTGACATAAATGGGACTTCTGAGAGTTATTCTAAATAAGCAGAGCAACAATGGATGAAATTTCAGATCATCACCTTCAAACTGCCCAATCAAACGGCGATGTGGGCAACGATGCAGATTAGTGTGGGTCAGTGCAGATTAGTGCAGAATTGACTTTCGAAGCTGTTGAAGGCGATTTATCTTGAAGGAAATCGGCAGATGCTTAGTGATTGATCTACGATGCGTTTAGCATGGGCTTAGCCCCTGCTCGTAGAAGTAAATGGGTGTGTCACACGCTGAGATTTCACCGAATTGGCGCTGTAAAGTCATCGCTAGTCGGTGCCGAAAAAGAAGACATTGCCCTCTTCGAGCGATCAAGGTCTGTTTGACTGGGTGGGCAGACTGAATATCGAGTTGAAAACTGGCTCATTTATAGGATTAGGTGGCACGAATTTATGCTTCAGACTCGTTTTTCAACCGATCGTATGAAGCTGACATGGCAAAAAAAAGGCCGTGCCGTCCATAAAAAGCCAGTGATTGGCGGTACATTTTATGCAGCAAAAAGGCGCAAACCAGAGCTCTGCTTGTTTTTTGAACCCATTAGAGGCTGCAACGGCACGTGTCGATAAAAATGCGACGACCTGTCGTGTTGTATATTTTACACCAGGCCCCAAGTGGAAATTTTTAGACAATTACTGTTCAATCATAAATGATGAGTGGAAAATGATTTCATTTGTATTCATGCATACGTTAACTGGATCTAGATAGTATTTACGCTCAACGAGATTAAACATTTTACTCTTCGTGCACATCAATAACTAATTTTGAATTATGTAATAATGTTTACTCCTTGATTTGTAATATATGTATATAATGGTGTTACATTTCTCGGCTCGAGACTATCCTGAATTTAATCTAAAAAACTGATACTGCCCAGCAGGACACGTAAATGATGGTTGAGGGCCTGGCAGATTACCGTGATCGCAGTGATTGAAATAAAAGTATAATTTGCTCGAGAAGCATTACAATTTAATTAGCACTAAAAACTTACGAATTTACCGATGAAAGTTTGCTGTGCTTATCGGAGATGATAAATTGCTTGTCGATAAATTGGAATTATACTGAAATTTGATGTTTGTGCTTGGTGAGACCAACTTTTCAATGGTTCACATTACAAAGCATAGTGCAATACTTATATTCGTTAAAATTTACTGATAGCTATGAAGCCAAACATTTCACTCGCCTCATCTTTTGAATGCATAAGACCTAGCAAGCTCTTCGTGTTAATTACGAGCCCGGCTTACACACCCGGATGTTTACGCCTTTATTCCAAGTCATTAGAGGCGATGCTGGTCAGCATTATATAGAACTGCTTTACACTGCGACCTGTTGCGCATGTTAAGCGGAGAAAAAGTGACATCCTTTTGCTAACAAGATGCTCTTTGGTCTCAGGTCTTGCTTAATTACTCAAACAAATTGCAACATTTGAGGATGCCTCGTTAGGAATATAATGTGGGGGACGTATTTGGATGAAATCAAGTGAAAAATGTAGATTCAAACGATCACTTCATGTTCGTTGGTGAGTTGTCTCGAATCGAGAGGAATGCAATGGTGAAAAACGGTGGAATTTCCACTTACTATATCATATCTGTGAAACTCTCTTGAAAACATGAGATATTTTATAAAAAACGAACACTCGGTGTGACTTCAAGCGTAATTGGTCTATGGTTGGTGAAAACTAGTATTCATATTGGAAAACGCTAATGATAAAATGGTTAGGCATCGCATAGACAATTACTGTGTTTACAGCTAAGAAGTCATCTCTATAATTTTGACGCTCACAAAATATGACATTCTGTATCACATCGCATATATATTGTTCATGAATCCTGAGTGATCTGTCAGCCATATTATCTGGCGCTTTAGTTTTTGCTGCTCAAAAATATCCTCTAAGGGAAATAAATACAAGCAGTCGGGCCTCAATGATTGCTCCGTGAACATGCGTTTTTATTTATCAGCTTTTAGCCTTATTTTGTGCAAGATCTACAATCTAAAACAAAATGAAAGCACTGCTCATAAATATTAATTCGTGGTCTTGTCGAGACATTCAATCTAGTGAAAAACATGGCATGAACATCAAACCATGTACATGGGTGGTTATTACCCACACAATGCCTGCAGTTGGGGACAGACTAGGCTTCCTTTTGGATCGAAGACTGGAAAAAAATAATTTAGGATGATCTTCATCGTACGCATTTCAGTCTCTCGATGTGATATTTCCAATATAGCAAAGCACCAAAATTGACGGTTTTGAATCGAACTTGATTAAATTGCACTAATAATAATGCTCTTACATGGGTTGAGTACATTTTCCATCGTATCACTAATTAAAGAAGGGCAAATCATATAGACTCAGTTCGTCACTCACATGGTGTGCGCTATATAAAGTAAACACCATAAACACCATAAAGTTGTTTTTGCCTTATTTAATTACTGAAATGTATGCGTACGTACAATAATTTTCTATGAGAGTATCCCGTATGAATATGCTAAGAGCAAGTACAAGTGGGATCCTGCCTGGCAAATCCGGATGAAACAACGTGGAGATCGGATACTTGAGCGCGCCTGCAGCGCTGCCACGCATTCCCTCGCTTAATTTGCTCTGCTAATCGAGCTATGATGGCTGTTTGCCATAAATTTTGTGCTAAGTGGGCGCTTAGTCCTGAAAGGCCTTACCGGATTGCAATAACGTGGGGTCAGCTATCACTGACATCGGAATGGCATTCGCGGCCTTTTAAATGAACATTTGAGCTGCATGCTCACTGCTCAATAATTTGCCACGAAGGAGAACAATTCTGCAGTGTAAATAGTTTCAATTTAATGTGTGCATTGCCGTTACTCCTAAATTTATCTATAATTTATGCATTTGAATAGCTCGTAGGAGTGAGGTGAAAACGTCAATTCAAATATATGGTTTAGTTTAGCTTAGATTTAGTTTGATTATTTTAGTTATTAGAGATGTTACAAGTATTGTAAAGAATCCTGAAGTGGTTTTCTTGAACACGTGGGTTAGTTACTAATGAAACGCTTCTTGAAACGGTATCTGTTAGAAGAAACATTTATTGAGTTACATTGCACGGTGAAAACTGAAATATATTTATATAATTATTAGAAACTAATATCATATAGTTATGTATTAAACGTACCAAATCATTGCGGGAAGGACAGGATCTTGTGAGTAGTTTAAATAGCTTCATAACACGACTTCTTCTAATGTCAGTATGTGTAAAAGGGCGAGTTGGAAAGTATTCATTGAGCAAACATAGAATATCCTTACAAGAATATTATCTCTTCACGAAATTGGGACAATACTCCGGTCCACGTCTCTTGACGAATTGCCTGGAATTGCTTGTAACTGCGCCGGAATGTAAAAAAAATATTCCGAGAATTCTTTCTTCTTTCTTTCGAATTGATTTTTCTGAATAACAATATTGTTCCTCCTACATTTGACTCTAAATATTTTGAAATCAACACGGCCATCAAATAGTTGTCTTTTAATTTATCGTACAAAGTTGACAGCATTAATAAATTGCGATATCGGTCCATAAATTTTGGTGATTTTTGAATTAATTTATTCGAAATGTTATTGTCTGTAGCTTTGTGTAATGTAAGCTCTTCCTTATTGAATACAATTATTCGCTCGAAAGTTCCTGTCACATGGCAGTAAAGTCTATGGTCGCTGTCATGTAATGCACTTAATATTTACACAGAATTTACATAGAAGAAAGACCGCGGGCTACAAATTGAGCCAAGTGAAAACACATGATAATTCGTGCCTTATTTCATTATTTCACATTTTCCCTATGCATTGCGTGATCTCAAACATCTTAAAATCTTAAATTACAGTCACAAATGCAGAAGTTGCCGCGATCAGAAGTAAATCATCAATTTTTTTCAGTGAATATACGTTAGAGCAGGGAATATACGGTTAGAAAATGCATCTCTTTAATATCCAACAGTATATTTTTTCCACAAATCACACGTGCATTGCTCTCTCTTCCAATAGTTCACTCCTAATTTACGATTTGTTTTTACTCGGACACCAGCACCGACCTACACACTTTTTCTTCATCCCTTGCCTGCTGATTTCCAGCGCCTTACTTCTAATTTATGAGTTTGCGGTATTGTTTACCTAAAAACCCTCGATATTCGTCCCTATTACTCATCTCACTCAATTATTCGCGTCGTGATTGCCTCGAGGAACCCCGGATTGTCTTGCACGCCCCGTAGGCCAAATTTAGGCTGCAAAGCGCAGTTGAAACGTGCATGCACACTCATCATTGACTAATAACGCGATTGACTTCCAGAAATCGTCCATTAAAGATGGACAGTTGCAAAATGATGCACGTTAGAAGGAAACATCAACATCCACGGACTCCCCACGGCTGCTGAGTTTTTACCCTCCCACGTGGGAGATCAGTAAAATGCAACCAAAATGTCCTGCGGTTCAGACTCTGTAATTTAGCGTAGGTCAGTCGTTGCTGAAGTGGGTGGTCCGAGCCTAAGAGCCAACCAACTTAAACATTCATTTCGAATTGGGCAGAACACAATTTAAAAGCTCATTGAACCACATAAATTGTGGTTCGATGTAATGAACAACATAAAAATGTATTGAACCCCATAAATTGTGGTTCGATGTAATGAACCACATAAAAATATATTGAACCCCATAAATTGTGGTTCGATGTAATGAACCAAATAAAAATAGATTGAACCACATAAATTGTGGTTCGATGTAATGAACCACATAAAAAATGTATTGAACCACATAAATTGTGATTCGATGTTATGAACCACATAAAAAATGTATTGAACCACATAAATTAATTGTTCCATTTAGAGCAGGCCTGCCCAATGCGCATCCTTTCTTTTGAAGCCAGGTGATGCACTGGCTTGTGCAAGAAAAATATTGAGAGTTGGAATAGTATTTCATTATTAAAAGGCCCACGAATGAGTTATCGTAGCTCAGACAATCCATTAAAGTGATTGAAGCTGTCAGTAAGGTGCATCCTGTCAGCTACATTTTGCTTAATGCCTTTCTGAAACAAATGCGATGTGAATTCCCTGACATCTCTGACAACTGAGGTTTTTCAAGTGGGGCACCCTTACAAAAACCTGGATGGGTAAGTGAATTCAACGATTAAGCGTTGGCCCTTGAGAAGACTGAGTGGTAAACAAATTCATTTTAAAATGCTAAATGATATAATTATAATTATTGTTGATATTAATTAATGCGTGTACAGACAACAATTATTTAGATTTACAGCTTAAATTAGTGTACTTGGTTAATCATTTTCAGTTGTCTGCTCATAAACACAGCGTTTAATTTTTACTTTCTTTAAACAACTTCAAAAGGAGTAATATAAGGTATTTGGACCGTGACAAATTAACAAGTTTATCGCATCCGTTTTTTGATTGCAGTTCTGGGAGGTGTTCTGTCTTTCAGTGCTTGCGGCATGCATGGCACGCACTCTCGCCAATATATACAGAAGATGAGTGCCCACCACGGTAAATAGGTCCCCTGAAGTTACGGTAAATCGTAACCAGCCTGCCATTTTGGCACCTCAATCACACGAGAATAGAGAGTGGTGCGTGTGTTAATCAGCAACTGATCCACATTGAGCCCATCGTAATGGTTGTTTGAGGAGATTAGGCATCATTTCTACTACAAACGAGTTTCGTTCAACAAACACTGGTTTAATTTCTCTTGTGATAAAAAAAAATTATGACAGTGGATCTCACTAAATGACTCCAAGGTATAAAGAGAGCCCTAGATTGATAGTTGCATCGAAAAAAAAACACTCGATGGATCGTCGAACTATTATTTCACTATTAAATATCCCTGTTAGCGATTGATAAATTGTTTTCGGACACTTGTTGCTAGTATTTAGGATTTGCCCAACGCCTGCAAACAGCAGAGTGCCCTCAATGACCGCCAGATGGTTGCTTTGATTTTCTTCTTCGCTAAGGAAATTATAGACTAAAGGAATTAATATATATATAAATAGGTCATGATTTAATGCAGCGATTGATGATAAAATATCTACTTCTAAAAAGATATGTAATCTTTCTAGAATTCTTGACCAGCGATTACTTATTTGAAGTTCAAAACTCCTCTCACAAAATCATAACCGTATAAATGAGGACAACATAGCTGTTCAATCCCGAAACACAATACCTACGGCAAAAACTTCAAGCCAATTATTCGCAGCTATAGAATTGCAGGTGACAGTCTTGATACGGATGGTATATAGACTTGGCAGCCATTTTGCGGTGTGCAACTTGGCGTTCAAGAAACGTGCTGGACTGAGATGTTATTGAACTCAATAAAACACAATTTGACTGGACTGGAATGAACAGTTTTCTATGGGACCTCCGTTCCTGGTCCAGTTTTTTGTCAATTTTTTATCAAGTGAAGAAGAGGTTCAGCCCATGAGCTAAATTTAATGAGGTGCATCGAAGAAACATGAATTGAATGTTATTTTTTCAACCGGCTACGTCCCAAATTATACCTTGTTGATCTAGTCGATTTTCTAGTTAGGATTTTGTATAATTTTACATCAAATGATAATCTCGATTTATTAGATGATGGTTCTGAGATGTAATCCTTGTGACACATTTATTTTATCGAACAGAGTACGAGTGATGACGAAAATTTACCGACAGTTTTTAAACGACCCAAAATAAAATGCCATAAGAGGGGATTTTAATCGAATAATTGGTGCAAGCAAAAGTCAAAATTACTTAAAATGTTGACAGAAAGTGCACCAATCGTTAAAGAACTAATAAAAATAACTATGAGTGCAATAAATATCGCATGAAAATTTGACATGAAGAGCAATTAGGAGTAATTTTGCATGAACATGAGATTTTATGCTGCTGCAAAGGTATGAATACAATTTACAAATTTATCATAATTCATCAATAATTTGAAATTCATTTTTCCAACCAAGATCAACATGAGATATAAATGAAGATAGCGTGAATCATCCTTGGGAGCTACCACTAGAGTGGTTATAACAGATCCCAAGAATGTTCTGGCAAGGTTCTCTGCCACCAGTTTACGACTATTAAATTGTCACTCTGGATTCAGGTAAGGAAATCCCACGGCATTTAAGAAGATGACTCAATCTGAAGAAGAGAATTCAATTAAAAAAACTGACATTGATACGCTAAAATGTCAGAGGGCTAGAAGTTGTAATTTGCTTGTATTTTAATTTTGAACACTTTAATCTATTCAAAATTATGACTATATGGATGTAAATGGATTTTTTCAAACAAGAGGACCTGTGTCGCCTTCCTGTGTAACTGAGGAGGGTTGGTCGTTTTCAAATGTCATTTAAGTGCTTTTTGCACGTTGATAATAGAAATTCAAATGAGGAAAGTGGCTGCAATTATCCACTGCTTGCGGTTTAGCTTAGTGATGGTCCAGAGCCCGAGCTAATTTAGAAGG
The DNA here is from genome assembly GCA_039513755.1 of Hyalella sp. 3TK10. Taxonomy (NCBI): domain Eukaryota; kingdom Metazoa; phylum Arthropoda; class Malacostraca; order Amphipoda; family Hyalellidae; genus Hyalella; species Hyalella sp. 3TK10. The sequence continues at coordinate 8,525 of JALHKN010715387.1, forward strand.
TTTGGCCTTAGGGTAACTTCAAGGCATTATGAGCAGAAGAAGAATGAACTGCCCTGATGCAATTGTCTTGAGGAATCTTAAGGGTTTGAAACTCATAAAGTCGAGCGGTAAAGTGCAGAAGTTAGGAGGAAGGAACGTGCTCAGCGAAGGACTGGAATACGTGTCATTCCCAGGTCCGTTCCGCATATCTTCTAAACGCTCTCGTTATGCGAATAAAATGTCTTCTCATCCTTAACTTCATTGGTTTCGGATTCTGTGTCCTAGAGAAGTGGCTCATTATGACGGATAAGAATAAGTTTTATGCAGATCGTTTTTTGTCTAGCTGCAAATTTATGTTCCACTGATTCATGGAGTGGCGCCTGGAGCATGCAGCTTATGCGGTGTAAAGTCGACCATGAAAATGATCAATTCTTCTCTTGATTAACTGTTAAATTATTTTTCATTATCCTGACTTCATTATCTCTTTGTGAGCTCGAAAGATGAGATTCATATTTTAATTGTTGTAAATGAGTTCTTTGAATTTGCAGATGTCTCTTTTTATTCAGTTTTTGCGAACCACTGAATATTAATTTGTAAATAATCCAACTTTTTTACATTCAGTTTAAATATGACCGAACACCACCGAAAATCGGAGCACTAAAAATGAACAGAAAACAATCATCACAAGAATACAATGCTTACGTTCATCTTCTTCGACAATGAATGGTGCAACCAAAAATAATACGACGATTAATGGAACGTGTTGAGGGAACATAATTTTTAACCTAGCAGCACGTACGTGCTTATAAAGATCTACAAAAAACGTTTCCTCCTCAGAACAATTTGTTTTGATCTCATTTGACGTCAATATTCAATGACAATGAAATTGGTCAGACAAACAACGTAATTGTGTTTTACAATTTATCATGGCTATATCTTGGTACTTTAATTTCTCAAGTTCAAGCAAAATGTTTGCCTGAAATGAATAATTTAAACAAAGAAGTACAACCTTTTCTAATTCAATCAAGTAACTTCAGTCCACTAGAAGTATAAGTGCATCATTCCGATATTGAACATCATAATTTGTATAGAACATCAAAATAAATTAATAACTATAACTAACCTTAGTAGGTAGAAATACCACACAGGACACACACACACACAGGACGCACTTCCAAGATGGCCGCCGCGTTGCCTAGCAACCGCCCCCCGCCGCCGATTGGCCACCGATTGGCCGCCGATAACTCGCCTATAATTCTCATCTAGTATTATTTTTGGTACTTATCATTATTATATTCAATTATTTAATTTATTTCTAGCTCGTTTTCTGGTAATTCTCCGTTTTCTGTTCATTTATGTCCGTTTTATGTTTCGAAGGGTAAACTTTTATATTTCTTATTGATATTTTCGTCAGCATTCTTCATGTTTATTTTTTTTACATTTAATTTTCTATTCTTTTATTCAATCATTTATCATTTTTATATTTATTTAATCTTCTATTTTATTTTTTTCGTTTTCGGTGGGGACTCACGTTTTCTGTTTCGAAGGATAAATTATTTTTGTTTTCAATTTTATTGAAACAATTATTCAATATATTTATTATCATTTTATGCATGTCACCTTTTTTTACCTGGAATAATGTCTTTCCATCTATTCGTCTATATTTATTTAATTTCTTATCCCTTCATATTCATTTATTTCCACCAGAGCAGTCACTGCCCCTTTACTGCCCCAACCCGGCACCGATTCTGCCCTCCCTATTGGTCAACATCATTGAAGTTGTTTATTTTAAAGTTCATTTTATTGCTCCATTGTACGTAAATTTCTTCATTTTTATTGTTATTCCTACCCAACTTATTACTACTCCTATTCCTCCATACCTCTGGATTTATTTTTACGGTAGCGAATATTCACCATCGAAATGCATTACGTACATTATAATTTCTTTAATCTTCATATTTTTTAAACAATCTTTTAATTTTCAATTCATCAGCCATAGGAATTTATTCTTAGCATTCACTGTAATTTATTCATTTCATTTTCCATTGGTATACAATGGATAAACATATCACGAAAAACCATCGCCTAGACTTGGACTCGATCCCGAGTTCTTTGGACCATGTTCAGAGACTCTATTCACACAACCACAGGGACTTGTGATTTATTTCAGAGAATAAACGTACCAACTCGTACACCATCACAAAATTTGTACTAATTATTTTTTAAATGATTATAATTATGATGTTTTCAATTGATGCATATAAATTCTAATGATTCTTTATACATATCAATGTTTCAAGGATTTAACTTACGATAAAAATAGCAGTGAATCCAGTGACCACCTCGAAATGGACCTATGCGAAAGTAGCCCCTTTACATTTCCACATATCCCATGCAAAGGTCACTCCATTCCACTATTTTTAACTTCCATTTTCCTATGCATTGTGTCAATCTTTATATGATTGACCATTTTAATACATTTTCAGGTCAACTCATACAGTTATAAAAACTATTTAGTATCGATTTTAATGCCAAAATCTAAATTTTTATCCGATTTCAGGGTTTTTAGATCAAATAGCAGTGCATTCATTTCAGATGTTCATTTTTAGTCATGAATTTCATCTTCGAACACAAGTTTCAATTTTATTCTTTCTTCAATTTTTTCAGAGCTTTCAATGGCCCTAGACTTGTTTCCTTCAAGCTCCGACCCGAGTTTGCTTCCATTCACCGACATATCGGTTCCTTACACAGAACGACAGGAAAAATCTACGGTTTTACCAATCCCCGTCTTAAATTTAAGGCTCCCGTCTTACTTTACCTCCTTTATCCAAATAATCTCATTCAACTAATGTTCCAATTACTGCGTTCAGTTAATTTTTCATCATATTAACGATTTTAATGCGAAAATAGCAATTTTTAACCGATTTCAGGGTTTTTATGATCATATAGCAGTGCATTCATCTCAGATGTTGATTTTTCGTCATGAATTTCATCATCGAACATAATTTTATTCATTCTTTAATTGTATTTCCACCCTTCCGTGACGAGAGAGTTTTCTTCAAACCTTCGTTGTCACCACTCACCGGCATGTCTCCGCTCCTTACACAGAACGAAGGAAATATTGATGGTCTCACTTATTCACGTCTCAAATCATAACTTCGTCTCTTACTTATAAGCGCCGGGATGTCATAATGGTATATGGAAAATACTTCATGTCCCCACTAGTTCAAGGAATTTAGCTCTAAACTCACTAGAGATCGGTTGTCACTTTATCCTGCATCTAACTTATCTAACCCCTTTTATGTAATTTTTCTCAATTCCCACACCCATGACGCAGTATATTTCATTAGAATTATAGGCTCTATTCAATAATTTACATACTGAATCATCTATTTCGCCCTACCTTCATGATTTTTTAACCTCTTCTCTTTTCAGTAGAAATTGCTGTCACTCTAGATAATTACGTGTATCCCACTGAGGAATTTTCAACAAATCTTAACCGAAAGTTATATGAATAAAAATAATTTGTTTGGGGGATTATATGTATTTTTACTCGCACAAGCAAATCTTACATTGTTTCATCATTTCGGTACACAGTCTTAGTATTAACAATAATACAGAGAGGAACAAAAAAAACATCTATGACAATACACATATGTTTCCACGCGATGAGATACTTGTCTGTATACACACATTTCTGCTTTAATCTTGTATGAATATTTAATATACATTAAAAATCATAATTCATCAACTACTATTCATTAACACCTAAATTTCCTATGGAATAATATACAGTAATTTTCGAAAAATCACACACATCATCAATCTCCAAGATTTTTTTCTAACCCCATGAGTTACAATCCTGAGGAATTTGTTTCATTTTAGGAATGTTTCATCCACTCTTCAGAATTCTTTTTAAATTTTGTATTAGTGGCTTACTTTTTATTACTCCTTCAGGTGTTATGAAATGAATAAGGCAATACGGTCGGTTGAGTTAGTTTTTCATTTCTTTTCATCACACAGCGCGAGTTTTCCGTAAATGAGAGAATATCCAATTCATTCAATCGCAGTTGGACTTGTTCTTCTTTTGAGAGCGTGAATCTATCATCATCATGTTTAGACCGTATGTTTCTAAAATATATAGTGAATAAGTGCGAATCAGACGTCATTTCAACTCGTGATCCATTCTGTCTCACACTGACATGACACGATTTTCCAAACATATAAAACATCACTCACATTGCAAAAGGGAAAATTGATACAAAGCTTTCCTTCGCCCAGAAGCTATATCGTCCAAATTTTTCACTACACTCCAGCACAAAATTATTTGTCGCGAGCTTCAGTAAATCATCGCTTCTTTCCGGCTTCGTTACTTCCACAAAATAATTAATCGACCTTACACATCCTGTTTGACACAATATTTTCCCCACTTCATCTTTCGTAACTTGAATATCCTGAAATTCACCACCGGAAACCACATCGTCTTAGTAATATTCACAGAGTTGTTGGGAAAAGAATTCAAAGTGTAGCAGAAGTAATCTTCATAGTTTTGAATCCACGCGGCTTCCTTTATCTTCAAGACGCATAGAAATAAGTCATACGTAATCTTTGGGAGTGTACCACCAGCCTTTGAAATCGTGAGAATATTCTCCTTCTCATTGATAGTCACCTCCATGTTGACAAACTCTTGAGGCATTTTCATGCTATCGGTGGGAGAGCAGGAGTGGAGGTTTCGGCTAACAACAATTGTTTTTATACGATGGTCTTGTTACCATCTCTCACCAGATTAATATCTCCATGCCCTATTCCCATCCAGGGTCATACGAAACGAGATCGTACAGGTATTCTCCTCCTGCATAGACCGATCGCCCGCTAAACATGTTTATTTAGAAGCATTCCCCACATTAGAGCTTAAGGATGTCGTAAGACTAACACATCTTCTTACTCATTCACTCGCGGAAGCGGGAAATTCTAAATTTTCCTCGATTTCTATTCACCTACATAGTCTGCTACATGTTTTTTAATGACTATGTCTTTTGAATCACCAGATTTCGGCATTCTATGCTAATTTTCATAATCGCACAAATACCTTTAAGTCAGATATCCTTAATAATTGTATTAACACAAATATTTATCTCGAATTAATTTACGCTAATATGACCTATTACACTCACACACACAAAACTCCCATCTTTCTATTTTTCGCTTGGTGCAAATCGGGTAAATCCCCAAAGCTTCTTTCTTTCTAGAGAAAGATAGTACATAGTCTACGTAAAATTCTTCAAATTTCAAACATCTACTTGATTTAACCACACACATATAATCTTCCGTTCAGACTCCATTTGCATGGTACTTCCATTTCTAACCCATTCAGGTACTCTTTTAGTATCAATCACATCCCAATTCGCCTGCGATATCAGTACATACAACTCCTCTCGCTTAAATTCAAGTTTTTCCAGGATTTCTCCGGAATTCTCATTTATAAGTGAAATTCTACCACCACCATGCTGAGAACGAGTCAACACATATTTGTACTTGTATTCAAATACTTCTAATTCGTCTTGCTCATTTTCTTGCAAGACATGGACAAAAAATCTATATGTAAACTCAGGGAGAATAACTCTCCTACATCCTCTCGAAACGATAAAAACATTATCATTTTCTTTGTAGACGATTACAATCACATCTCCAATCCCTGACATTTTTTTTCACAATAGTAGCACGACCTCGAATGATTCTCAAAATTTACACCATCTGCTTTTATAGCTCACACCCAACTCACACCTGTCTAATCCCGTTTCACCTGGCGTAATACACCAACCTGTCCCAATACCCATTTTCGAAAATCCTTCTATGACTCCACCCGCACCCAAATTCTCGACGCTGATTGGTCGATTCTTCCGCTAGCTCCGCCCACATCGCAATCCTCGACGCTAATTGGTCAATACCAACATGAACTAAACGATGACGTCACTCCGTTAGCACCGTTCTGTAGTACAGGCAAATTCACGTTCCACCGGGTTTGTTCTCGTATACCCTCCCTCCACTGTAGCGTTTCAAAATTACGTCACCACGCATATCACTAACATTGTTATAGAATTTATACTGGCGAAATCATTCCTCATCCTTCTTTGTTATAGGCCTATATAAAACTTATACATTTATCAAATTGATGGCCACTAAATGGCTTACATACCAGTGGCCACTAAATAACTTGCTTGTCAGTGGCCACTAAATGGCTTACTTACCAGTGGCCACTAAATGGCTTACATAACACTGGCCACTAAATAACTTGCTCTTACCAGTGACCATTAAATGGCTTACATACCAGTGGCCGCTAAATAGCTTACTTACCAGAGGCCACTAAATGGCTTACATACCAGTGGCCACTAAATAATTTGCTTGCCAGTGGCCACTAAATGGCTTACTTACCAGTGGCCACTAAATGGCTTACGTACCAGTGGCCACTAAATAGCTTACTTGCCAGTGGTCACTAAATGGCTGAGTTACCAGCGGTCACTAAATGGCTTACTTTTCAGTACCCGCTAAATAGATTTTTTTACCTGTGGCAACTAAAGGACTTAGTTACCACTGACCACTAAATGGCTTACTCACCAGTGACTGTCTGCGCAAAATTGTACTTAGGTCATCGAATTTCAAATAAATTTCTAAATTTCTTTTTTTTTTACACCCTGTCACTTCCAATAATTCCATGTTCGCATATACCTTGTTTCCTTAAAATTTTACAGAGACTTCATTATTTTTCATAAAATTGCGCGTTTTCTCTACAAATGGGACATTTTTTCTGCTGGTCTAGTATTTTGTCTCAAGGTAAACGCACTTCTCTTATTCACAAGTTTCCTAGAATTTCACTGGGGAGTTAATTTTCTTTCTGTAGAATTTTTCATAATTTCCTCCCTTCAAAGCAGTATTCAACTTCTAACTAGCGACAAGCTTACACCTAACAGACACATACGTGCCGGCGTCGCCGGCACGGAGGTGTCGATAAGTTAATAGTTAATGAATAATAGTAGATGAATGATGATTTTTAATGTAAACTAAATATGCATACAAGATTAAAGCAGAAATGTGTGTAAATAGACAAGTATCTCATCGCGTGAAAACATATGTGGATTTTCATAGATGTTTTTTTGTTCCTCACTGTATTATTGTTGATACTAAGACTGTGTACCGAAATGATGAAACAATGTAATATTTGCTCGTGCTAGTAAAATTACATATAATCCCCTAAACAAATTATTTGTATTCATATAACTTTCGGTTAATATTTGTTGAAAATTCCTCAGTGGGACACACGTAATTATCTAGAGTGACAGCAATTTCTACTGAAAAGAGTAGAGGTTAAAAAATCATGAAGGTAGGGCGGAATAGATGATTCAGTATGTAAATTATTGAATAGAGCCTATAATTCTAATGAAAGATATTGCGTCATGGGTGTGGGAATTGAGAAAAATTACATAAAAAGGGCTAGATAAGTTAGATGCAGGATAAAGTGACAACCGATCTCTAGTGAGTTTAGAGCTAAATTCCTTGAACTAGTGGGGACATGGAGTATCTTCCATATACCATTATGACATCCCGCGCTTATTAGTAGGAGACGAAGTTGTGATTTGAGACATGAATAGGTAAGACCATCGATTTTTCCTGTCGTTCTGTGTAAGGAGCGGAGACATGCCGGTGAGTGATGACAACGAAGGTTTGAAGAAAACTCTCCCGTCATGGAAGGGGGGAAATACAATTAGAGAATGAATAAAATTGTGTTCGAAGATGAAATTCATGACAAAAAATCAACATCTGAGATGAATGCACTGCTATATGATCCTAAAAACCCTGAAATCGGTTAAAAATTGCGATTTTCGCATCAAAATCGTTGATATGATGAAAAATTAACTGAACGTAGTAATTGGAACATTGGTTGAATGAGATTATTTGGATAAAGGAGGTAAAAGTAAGACGGGAGCCTTAAATTTAAGACGGGGATAGGTAAAACCGTAGATTTTCCTGTCGTTCTGTGTAAGGAACCGAGACATGTCGGTGAATTGAGACATGTCGACTCGGGTTGGAGCTTGAAGAAAACAAGTCTAGGGCCATTGAAAGCTCTGAAAAAATTGAAAGTCCCGGTGGCTGTGTGAATAGAGTCTCTGAACATGGTCCAAAGAACTCGGGATCGAGTCCAGGTCTAAGCGATGGTTTTTCGTACTATGTGTATCCATTGTATACCAATGGAAATTGAACTGAATAAATTACAGTGAATGCTAAGAATAAATTCATATGGCGGATGAATTGAAAATTAAAAGATTGTTTAAAAAATATGAAGATTAAAGAAATGATAATGTACATAATGCATTTCGATGGTGAATATTCGTTACCATAAAAATAAATCCAGAGGTATTAAGGAATAGGAGTAGTAATAAGTTGGGTAGGAATAACATTAAAAAGAGAGAAATTTACGTAAAATGGGGCAATCAAATGAACTTTAAAATAAACAACTCTAATGATGTTGACCAATAGGGAGGGCAGAATCGGTGCCGGGTTGGGGCAGTAAAGGGGCAGTGACTGCTCTGGTGGAGATAAATGAATATGAAGGGATAAAAAAGTTAAATAAAAATAGACGAATAGATATAAAGACATTATTCCAGGTAAAAAAACCTGACATGCATAAAATGATAACAAATATATTGAATAATTGTGTGAATAAAATTGAAAAAAATAATAGTTTACCCTTCGAAACAGAAAATGAATTTAGATAAAATAGAAGATTAGATAAATAAAAAAATAATAAATGACTGAATAAAAGATTAGAAAATTAAGTATAAAGGAAATAAACATCAAGAATGCTGACGTAAATATCAATGAAAAATAGAAAAGTTTAACCTTCCAAACAGAAACCGGACAAAAATTAACAGCAAACGGAGAATGAACAGAAAACGAGCTAGAAATAAATTAAATAATCAAATATAAATAATTATGAGTACAAAAAATAATACTAGATGAGAATTATAGGAGAGTTATCGGCGGCCAATCGGTGGCCAATCGGCGGCGGCGGGCGGAGGCGGTTGCTAGGCAACGTGGCGGCCATATTGGAAGTGCGTCCTGTGTGTGTGCGTCCTGTGTGGTGTTTCTACCTACTAACCTTGAGTTGTTTGAAATGATTAATTGAAGATAACTGATTAGATTTGTTATTTTATCTGGAAATCAGTTATTGTTCTACGTATTTCAAATTTTGAACAACCAGCACGTTTTTCCATTGATTGGAAATTAAGTCCAAGATCCCAAGAAATCTCCTGAACGTTTTATCTCAATTGGATCAGAATAGCAAAAAACTGATGTGCCATGAAAAGTGCAGCATAGTAGTCGTTGCCAGGGGGTTTGATCCTCATGCCTTCGATTATTTCACTCCCAATTACTGTGATCCTATATTAAATACTGTTTATGGGAAGACGGCCTGTTCTTCATTGATATTAAGATGGTCATCTGAAAATGATAACTGATTTTGACGGAAAATATGGTTCTGACTATTAGGTATTGTATACGCGCTGAGGTGATTCAAAACTAATTCTTATCAATAACTGTCTACCCAACCGAGCCGTGCTCCAATACAAACTCGTTTCTGACACGAGCTTGATAGCGATACTTGCTCGTCAACTTACGGCTTGGAAATAACTGAGATAATTTAGTCTAAGAAACCGGCCATAGCCCAACGGAAGTTTTTGCCCCGAATCTGTGAGATGTCAGCCTCCGGAATAGTTTTTCATCTCCGTACCGTTGCCGCATCAAAATATGGAAGAACGTTACCGCTTACATTTTTTCTTTGAAACATCTGTTCTGAACTC
>JALHKN010715572.1:0-11658 GCA_039513755.1 Hyalella sp. 3TK10
TACGATCGATCCTTTTCTGCCCTGTATTCGGCCCCGTTCGGGCCTGTTCGGGCCCGTTCGGGCCTGTTCGGGCCCGTTCGGGCCTGTTCGGCCCCGTTCGGCCCGTTCGGTGATTAGACGGACCCGGTCCAACTCCATATTAAATAAAGTTTCTCCAAATTTAACAAGTGTTCCAATTATTGTGTCCAACCTCTGTACAGGGGGTCCTTGGTTTATGACATTGATCCGTTCCCGAGTAGTGTTGTAAACCGATTTTTGGCGTAAGTCGGAACACACATACAAATGCTGTACTTTAAGCACTTATCCCGCACGACGTCTTGCATTTACGCCACTTACGACGCAAGACAACACAAGTCGAAACAATAATTTATGGTAGACGAGTCGTAACCACGAAACGGCGTAATGCGAGTCCATCTTATTATTTACATTTAAGTAAAGTGGCAACTTAAGTGTTATTGATGGTTGATCAGAAGATGTACATTTTTTAATTATATTGTTGCCTCTATTACTACTTACTGTAAGCCTCTAATTTAGGTAAAGTTTAGAACCTCTGCACTAAGGTTCTAACCTCTGCACTAATTAATGACTTACTCGATGAACAAGGGAATTTGTCCAGTTTTGCCATGAATTTGGGATGTTCAACATTATCACTTCAAATACAAAATATTCATTTTTTTCCTTAGAATTGTCCCTGTTAAAAAATTAGAGTTGTGATTTTTGAGGTTTTTTAGATGCTGGAGTTAAAAATTGAATTTTTAAATTTGTAATAATAGGGTCCCTAAGTCATATGGATTTCTAAATTTTAGTCCTGTGTTAGTTTGTGAACTACTAAATCTTGCCTTACCTATTGAATTTAGGTTAGGCAAATCAGTTGCTGGGTATGCTTGTTAGTGCAGCAAGAGTGAGAGCTAGTATGAAGTATTGAGAGAAGTGTGGAAGAGTGTGGCAGTTCCTAGTTTTATGTATGGAGTGGATGTGATTGCATGGAATGATGGTGAGCTAGACAGGCTGGAGGTGGTCCAGAATAGAGGGGTAAGATTGGCATTAGGGGCTCTCAGGTGGACTGCAGTGGAGGCCTTGAGGGGGGATATGGAATGGACTATGGAGTACCTCCAAGGAGAGAAAAATGAGAGGAGCCCTGTGATCTAAATTAAGACTGGGAAGAATGGATGATGAACGTTGGGCATGAAAGATATATATGTGGAACATGAGGTTGAGCAAATGGGGATGTGGGTGTTGTGCATTGCATTGGTGCGTATGTGTGATCTGCATGAGGCATGGGTATGCCAAGGGCCCGTTGGGCTAAGGGACGAATGGTTGGTGGCAATAAAGGGTGTAGCTGGAATAGAGTGGGATGTAAGAAATAGAAAAAATAAATAAGAGAGTGAAAGGGTATGGGTTGAAGGTGTGGAAGCAAGGAATGGAAGGAAAGGATACCCTCAAATTATACCAAATGAAAGAGATGCCAAAGTGTGAATGGGCTTATTATTTCTGGAGGTGGAATGAGAGGAGAGAGAACGAGTGTTTTATGAATGAAGGAAATTGTGGAGCACCTGATGATGGAAAGTGAGCTGTATGAACGAGAAAGACGGGTGATGATGAAGGTGATTCTGGATGAGAGGGGTAAGGGTATGAGAGAACAGATGAGGAGTGGATTGCAATGATTGTAGGCTTGTCGGTGGGAGCAACTGCGGCTGTGATTGAGAGTGCAAAGAGATATTTGGAGAGTGTGTGGAGGCTGAGAGAGAGCAGGAGGATGGCAAGAATAGTCTTGTTGAGTGGAGAAGGAAGAACTATAAAAAATAAAATAAATAAACACTAACCAAACCAAATATTGGTACTTTAGTTCCTGTTTAAGGATCATTGTTGATTTTTTTAATTGAATATATTTTAGTCTCTTAGGATGTTTTGGATAGTGTTAGTCTCTTAGTATGTTTTAGGATCTACATTTCTTTTTAATTGAAGATATTTTAGCCTTCTGATAGGTGTGCTGATTTTTATTTTTTTAATATATGACTATGTGCTACGTGACTGAACGATACAAAGGTCCGACCTGAGGTCATCACGCCCCCAATTCCAATTCCTTGACCAGAATTTTACTTACTTTTTAGGTCCTTCAGAAGTTCCTGTTGCTGATTGCGAGCAGAAGCATTATGATTCTCAGCAAAAAGAAACATTTCTATTAAAAAACTATCTCTCCGAGTACTGGTTACAGCACCAATGTGGAGAGACCGAGTCCTGTAAAAAATGCCTTTATCTCAAAGTACGTTTTAATGTTAATGATAAATGGGTAGCATTTTGTTGATCTCTTTTACTTAAAATAAACCATTTTTACAGTTAATATAAAAATATGCGATGTTCCAAGTTTGAAAAGATATTTATTATTTCATGATGAATCATGTTTATTGCAGGCTCAAACAATTCTATGTCAGCTTTTATCTAGATAGGTACAGAAAAGTTCAAGTTGAAATGCTCTGATACCATCTATGCACCTGCAATACCCTGTAATCTCCATTATTAAATAAACTAAATACTTACTTTTTTCAAATAACTCAAATTTCAGCTGGTTACCTTTTTAAACCTTGTCAAAATTAAATCAATCAACAAATTTCTCAACTAAATTTTTATTTTTTTTATAATGTGTGAAGAAGTATTATAAGATTTCATCATTATCAATAAAGATCAAAATTTCAATCCAGTTCAATTTAATACCTCCACTGGCCTACAGGACTGGCACTTTGTGAGAGCTCATCCAGAAGCTAAGATGTACACAACCCCAGAATTCTTTGCCTCTGACTGGCTCAATGAGTTCTGGGAGAAGCGTGAGGACAGCCAAGATGACTATCGCTTTGTGTACCTGGGACCTAAGGGCAGCTGGTAAGATTTTCGACATCTAAAATTTGGGTTAGTATTGCTGAAAATGTAGGGAATAAATTAAATCATAACCAAGTTTGTGAACATGTGCTTTCTTCTTGGAGATCTTCTCTTAATTTCTGAACTTCTTCATGAATATTTGAGAAAACAATGAATTCTAAATGTGTTATAAAATGGTATCCAACAGACTGGATTCATATAATCTACTAGTTGGAGAAGGAAGATTTGAAGAATTATGATGAGGTCATTACAAACAAGCTTACATTTGTTACCATATTTTGAGTATGAGGCTCTAACTTGCTGAAGCAAATTATTACTACAATAATAATATGAGATGACATTTTCAAACAGGACGCCATTCCACAGCGATGTGTTCCGATCATACAGCTGGTCAGCCAATGTGTGTGGCCGCAAGAAATGGATTTTCTTCCCTCCTGGTGCTGAAGAAAACCTGAAGGATCGGACGGGTTCTTTACCTTACGACATCACCAAGAGCGGCCATGAGTGAGTTTTATCAAGCAATTATCTTATAATTAGTCTGATTATTTGAATCACGTAGCTCACAATGTAATTACTGCAATAAATTGACTTTCTGTATTAATTATACTCTAATTTTTTGCTCCACCTTTAAAAACTGCCATAATTTTGGCAAATAGTTCAGAACGTTCCAACTGCTTAAATGCAGTATAATTCCCCCTTCAACTTTTATTCCTTATCTGCAGGGATGCAATTAATGTTGGATCCAAGAGGACTAAGGAGCAAAATTTTAGCATTTTGCTGTCTTATTGAACATAGGTACCAGATTTTGAATGTTTGTAAGATTGTGTCTGATAAAACATACAAATAAATATCAGGCTGAAAAGTAGAAGAAATTTGGAAGAGGGACTATATATCTGTTGAATAATTTTGTACTAAAGTTATTTGCGGGCATTTGTTGTTGACAGCTTGGATGTGCTGGGATCCTTGACGGTGATTCAGGAGGCGGGGGAGACAATCTTCGTGCCTTCTGGGTGGTATCACCAAGTCTGGAACTTGGTGAGCTCTCAAAATATGTAATGTGCGGTCATATTATCTTGAAAAATGAATTTGACTGTGAAATCAACTCGGGCTGAATTGAGTTAATCTTCTATTATATTGCAAATTGAAACAAACACAAGATTTGATCAACCACCCACCCACTTGTAAGTGGTTTAGGGTATAATGTAGGGAAAAGTTATTAACGGGCTGATTTTGGAAAGGACAGGGAATTGCAAGCTTGTTCTGAGCAGGAGGACACGCTGTCCATCAACCACAACTGGATCAATGCCACAAACATCATGCAGGTGTGGCATCAGCTGCTTGCTGAGCTATTTAAGGTAAGCGGTCTTAATTTTTTTTTCATTGATGAAATGGTTGATGACAACAAAATGTATAAAAGCTTGCTGGATTACTATCTTTAGTCGGTATCATTTATTTGCAAATACATTCTACAAATTCTTAATCAGAGATAGTGTTATTTTTGGTGTGCGTGTGTAAGCCTTCACTAAATACCACTCCCAAGCTGGAAATATATTTTTTGTATGAATTCCTTTTACTTAGTTGTTATTAACGTATCTCATTTAACCCTTAAGCTAACCTGAAAGTTCTTCCACACCAAATGTAGATATTTGTATACAAAGAATTTCAAATTGTATATGCTCAAATTATTACATCCCCAGCAATAAATCTACCATTATTATATCCTTGGTTAGTTGACTCGAATCCGTATGTATAGTGTACACTTTTTCACCTTAAATCTGATATTAACAGCCGTGCCCAAATATTTAATAAGGCTGTATATATTTTCATCTAAACATTTTCTTGAAAATATAACTTGCCCAAGACAAACTGGGGACCCTAACGTCGCGCGATGAAGAATCGGAAATAAATAACAGGATCGTGTATGAATATATTTACAGTTATCATTATTTTGTACCCAAGGTGAACATGTTTAGCCGTGGAGAAAATCAAAACCATGCCATCTCTCAGTATCTTTCGAAAATTCAATTCTTCAAGAATTCAAGAGACGGCCAGAATGTTTCGCAATAATAATGGAGATTCTTTGTTAATGTCTTTTGCTTTAATTTAACAATAAATTTTCTAATAAGCAGTTAACCTTTTGAAGATCTATAAGAAACTACATAATAGCGGATGTCAACTGGTATACACATTATGTACATAAGAGAACCAAGTTTTTATTGCATGCTATAATTGCAATATAGTGATTCAGTTGATAATATACGCCCGTGCACATTATTTCTTCCTTACGTTGTTTTCAAAATTTGTACCCATTGCACAATTGAACCTCGATTTTTAAATTCAACTTACTGTCCATTATCTTGTGATGTAACACGAAACACGCGCATTAATAATAAAATTCGAACATGCAACAAAAATTTAGTAATACTAATTTTACTAGCCAATTATGAGATTTCTTGTTCAAACATCATGGCAGTCTGCAGGAAAAACAAATACAATCTTATTACAGGCATATCAGCCCTATACCTTGTTAGAAAAAACTCATGGAATATTGATTAGTCATCGTTCCTAACCGAAACTCTGAGTATAAACACCCAATTCGAGCAATTTCAACACAAATTCCTAATTTTGTATTAGAATGCTGAAACCATTGATGTTGGACGATGTCTAACTTCGTAATTGAACTTCATTTCCCCGGTGTACAGTCATAGCGTTGAGGCCGTGTTCACTACAAAATGGGCATATTATCTCCCGTCTCGGCTGCAACTTCAACAATATTCTCAGGCACCTCTGGAGACGTAACGGATGTGTCAGTATTAGTTGCTATTACAACGTCAGACACGGCTGGCATCTGAATGTCACTAACAGCGACGTCATTCGCTCCCACTACCGGGACGTTCACGGTGTCGGGGGTGGTGACGTTTGCCACTGTTGACGTTTCGTGAACTCCAGCCAAATTGTCGTCAATTTCAATTTCCCCTTGAATCTGGTCGGTCTGGATAGGATCTAATGACTCGAGTTGATCGACATGCGTCACCTGACGAACAACTTGCTCCATGACGTCCACCTGCTCTGCCAGAGAATGGTCGGACATGACGCCGTCAGCTTCCATAGTCTCAAACTGCGGTTCTGCCGTGAGCTCGCTGGACAGCTGGTTGTCCAGCTGCTCCTGGATATCTGTCCTGTACTCTTGCTGGAGTTCGTCCCCTCCGGTGGCGGTGCCTGTCTGTGCAGCTGCGGCAGTTTGCGCTTCCTTTAACATGTTGGGGAACTTAGGCTCATCGTCGGAGAGATAGTCCGCTCCTCCCTCTTCTTCCTCCTCCTCGTTGATCTCCTCAGGCTGCACGTCACCGTAATCACCGTCTACGCCATCCTCCGCTTCCTCGTCAGTGACGATGCTCTGATCGTGTTGCACCATCGACGCATCGAGAAGGTCCGCAATTTCTTCATCTTCTTCGTCAGAACAGAGCGCTCTTAGCGTGCGTTTATGCGCGGGCACTGGTCTGCTCTTGACCCCAAGCATCGTGTAAGAGCCTTCGCTGGGTCGCACAGCTTCGGACTGAGCCAACTGTTGTATGGACAACACGGGGGGAAAATTGAAACCGAAGCTCTTAAGCAACTTATAAGCTGTGGAGCTGCGCTGGAAAATTGACAGCAGTAACTCGCGGTATTTAGGAGGCAAGCAATTTCCCTTGCCTGTGAGATTCTTCTCAGTAGACAACTGACCTGATAGACACACCAACTGGTTTTCGTTAAGATACTTAGCAGCATCTCTGAGAATCTGGTGCCTGCTGCCAACATCTTTATACACAGCCATCTTTTTGTCAAGGAAATCTTTCCGTTTAGACAGACGAGCGTCTTTCTGGATATAATACTCCAGCAACATGTGATAATGCTTCTTCATCCGCAAGAACTTGTTCTTGAACTCTTGCTCACTTCTCTGGAGGGTTTGTATGACAGTCGAGTTCTCCTTGGAGAGATGCTCAAGTTTGTCGTGCATTTTATTACAGTTCTTGTAATGGAAATTCTTAATTTCAATAAATTCCTTCATTTTAGCGGCAGGGACTTCAACAAAACCAGGTGCCTTGTGAGTCTGTTTCTTTAATTCCAATTTGAGTTTGAGCTCGAGAGCCTCGCATCTCTGCTCGAGGTCTTTGACTCTCTTGGCCTCTGTGATGTGCAGTGCCTCCCACTTCTTAGATTCGATGAGGCTGCTATGCATCTTCTTTTCGGCCTCGAGGTAGAGCTTATGGTAAGATATCCTTTTCTTTATGTTCTCGCTCAAACTCGTTGGGAATTTCTGGCCCATACTCTTGGCTGAGTTAACAGTTATCAGAATTTGCTGCATTTCACTATCCTTGAGCTTTATCATCTCCTCAAGGTGATTCATTTCTTCTTTCTGGGCAATGCAATTTTTACATTCTTGCTCACTTTTCATGTTCTCTTCAGGCTCTTCTTTAGCCTGCACTACATTTCCATTAGCAATGGCATTTTCTTTGGACATGTCCACAACAGCCTTGCCGAACATCTGCCTGTACTCTGACAGCATGCTCTCCAGCTCCTCGTCTGCATTCATTTCTGCCTCGTCATCGTCATCTTCTTCCTCTCCTCCTTCTTCTTCCTCTGCCTCCTCTTCTTCATCTTCCCCACTATTTTCTTCACCGTGAATATTTTCTTTTTCATCATCCTCCAATTTTTCCTCTTCATCATCCTCATCAACTTCCTCTTCCTCATCTTCTTCAGCATCGTCACTTGATCCAGCAGGATCGAGAGCGGCATTCTTTGCTGCAATTGATGGAATATAAAAGTAAATCAGACTTTCGTCCTTCAATTCTTTATTGCTTTGTTAGAATTTCAGGTTCAGGAAAACCCCAAACTTATGTAATCAGTTAAATATCATAAAATTTTAATTAATATTAATGGCAGTAGTATTTGAGTTTCAAATTAATGTGGATAATCCAGTAGTTTGTTCCAAATTGTGGAATGGCTAGTCTGAAGGTTTGATAGCAAATAATTGCTTGAAAACAAAAAAGAATCAAATTATTCAAGAATTGCACAATCCAGTTTGCATGAAAATTCCTGACTTGCACGATTCTCTTCATTGATTCTACAGCAATTCATGCTTACCATTTCGTTGCTGCCATTTTTCAGCAATGGACTTGGGTGCAGGCCGATGCTTTCTTGCTGGTACCCAATTAATTTCATCTCTGTTTGAAGGCTGAAAGCTTGACCTGAATGAGAGCACTTTGGATGTGAGGATTCTTTGCCTCTTGGCAGGCATGTCATCATCTGAGTCTTGCATCAAGACCTTTCTTTTAGTCGCCGAAGGTCTCCGGGATGCTGATCAAAAATAAAACCTTACATTAAATCAAGCTAATAGCAAGAAATCCATTAAAGGTTATCAATTTCATCAGTGCAATAAAAACAAATAATTTCTATTAGAAAATTATTAACCAGGGATACAGGACAGATTTGCATCATGCATCAGAAACAACTCATATTTCATTAGTATAGGTTTTCCATCATTTTTAGGATCAATTCTTTCACATTTCATGGTTCTCCCTATTTGCCTACGCTTTGCTCTATGAGGTCATGGCCTAAATTAACCATCACAGTTCCATTCTTGCTGACCTGATTGCGAGGCAGGATCATCAGAATCTGAGTCATCAAAACGTTTAGGTCGACCACACCGCCGAGGGGGGCGGCTCGAGCCACCAGGAGTCTGCATTATGCAGAGTAGGCTGCTTGCAACACCTTATCAACTGTGAGATGAAAGAGCATATTAGCATCAAGAGAGCATATAAGCATTCATCTTGAACAAGTCGTAGCACATTATTAGCCAGCAGTTGGGCAGTCAGCAATAAATTTGGTCATTTTACCAGTTAGATGACCAACATTCCTAGCTGCAAAGCATAGGGGCAAGTTAAGGGTCTTCAGAAACTAATTTTTTGATGTTTAAGAACACCCTAGGAGATCTTGCTGATGCTATACTATCCATTGTAATCATGACTTGAGGAACTGAGACTATTTTAGATGTTTGAAGCTGCTCTGGAAACTATTTTGATGAAACCCTGCCAACTAAATTGTTGGTAAATTATGATCTTGTCCAAACAAAGCATTTTCTGCACCTTAGAAATTGCAGGAGTATAGAGTTGAGGATTTAACAAAATTTTATCTTATGTAAACACAGACATTCTGAATGTAACATACCTACTCATTCAAGAAAACAAATTTAGTCTCCAATGACATTGGAACTACACGAACTCATGAAGTCCTAAGTAGAAAGAATTTTAAAAAAATTTCACAGTTTTTGAAATGGGATGCAGACCAGCTTGAAAGCTGCTTATGGAGGACATGGTGGACGGTGGTGGCCAAAAAATTGGTTACTAGATGTACGGTGGTAACCAATCTACCATTTAGTGAGAACGCAGACAGGAGCTTTTACGTAAAGCATGTTTAACGTGTGGCCATTCCACGCTTAGTAACAAAATATTTCAGGCTCCTATAGACACAAAATCAATGTATACAGTAATGCATACATAAACAAACTCCCACATTAATGAATACATTAAAAAAGCAATAGAGGTATAAAATTCTGTAGAATAATGAACAAAAAATCTCATTTTGGTTCTTTTAAATGCATCTAGACCCACTACAGAACTGCACAAGAGAAATGTTTGTTAGTTTTTGATCAATGTTTCTCACATTGTGTATGTAAATTAGACTCCCACGTAACAAACTAGCACTCCGAAAAAATTGCCTTGTTAGAGAGAGGTATCACAGTATAGCTTATTAAACTTTTCCGAGGATAATGAAAAGCCATAAATAAGTATAACTCTGAAGACTAGCTACATCCAACTTGGATGAAGCCAGAACATGCAGTCAGATGCAGGATATCTCTTAAAAATGTTCTTTGTCAAGATCACTCCTAGACACAGAGTAGGTGAAAATTTGTCTCTAATAATATTGGCATTGATTACCATACTGTAGAGTCTGAGATCCAAGATGAAGAGCATGCATTATATGTTGGAAAGATCACTATTTAATGTCAGTTAAGGCTCCAGGTTATAACCCAAATAATCTCCATACAAAAAAAAAAACTTGCATCCAAATTATCTTCAGTTTGCTGAGAAACAATATTCCTCTGTACAATAGCATATCTTACAGCTTGTTTTTTGACCCTGATGGTTAACCAGATCAGAATCCCACACCGTACCATCCAGTGAGGAAGAGTTAAATACAAGATTTAGGAGCCCAGTCTTTGTTTTCTGGCATAGCTCTATGCACAAGGACCACAGGCCACAAGCCAATCTTTATTCCTGGCTTGTGCTGGATGTTAATTGCATCAAACTTCATTATTTGATGATCACTGCTCCTCAAAGGATCCTTCCTGGTTAGTTTTGACTAAAACCAGCGTCTCCCTGACTATGGATTTGGAGCCATAAGATTCTACAAAAAAAGTAGAGGTCATCTTCATTGGTCTACAGCTTTGACAATATTTAACTGAGAAGTAATTCTCTTGAATTCAGCATACCCAAAAAATTAATAGCCAGGCCTAACTACTGACTGAGGCAATCAAAGCCAATAATCTTAGACCCAATCAAATAACTCTATCTTCTCTTAATGAACTGCTGGAGAAAATTTTTTGAAACCCTGTCAAACCATTTCTGCATGTTCTAGAGATTTGATGAAATGAACTAAGCATCATGCTTCACGGAAAATATTCAACAGCAAGAAGCATGATAACTCAGTTATACAGCACAAACCAAGAAAAATAGACTTTTATATCCAGAAAAAAAAAATTTCAAACCATTTTAATGCGTTGGCTAGACCTATCATACCAATGTAGAAAACTTCTACTTTGTACGGAAATTTCACGGCTCCAAATTCACGTTTTTTGATTAAATATGGAATTTAGCGGCTCCATAGGAACCACACTCGGGAAGATGTATGTTTCAACGGATTTTCCGGCGCAGAACAGGGATTTTCACCGCGTTTCTTTCATTAGTCCGCGCAAATTCGGGCACAATTCCGGCGCCTCTTCCTGACTATGGCATAGGAATTTGATGACAATTTGAAAATTTTGCGGTTCAAAATGCTCGAAGCATGAAAATTTCACATTCATGGCTAAAAATTACCCTGAAAACAATGATCTTTGATCACAGATTTAATGCATTTTCCTCAATTTCTATTAATTTTCTAGGGTAAACTATATTTTTTAAGGTAAACGAATCAAATTTTTGTGGACAAAATATTCATGGCTAGAAAAAAACTTCCACGACTCGAAAAAATTGTTGCGGCTGCAAAATGAATATATTCACGGCTCCGAAAATCCAGTCGCGGCTCGGAAAGTAGATATTTTTCACACTGGCTATCATAGACATCTGGGACATTCCATGTCAGTTCAACCAAATTTTGATGACAAATTACATGACCCTCTCCCATTGTCTTTAAAATTGGTACCGGTACACTTATAGATAACAGTGAGGCAAATTGAATGGTCTTTGTCTCACAGCTCTAGGTCAAAGGGTTAAGGAGATATTGACCTTCAAAATATGGACAAAAACGTCATTTTAAAGTTAAAGGTCAAAGAGCAACATTTACTATCTCGGCTGATATGGTACCTACCTACAGTGGTCATTTTTATACCATTTTAAAGCTAAAGAGCAGAGCTACAGCTTTTGTTCTAGGCCTTTTTTACCTCAGGGGTCAAATAAAAAAATGTCAATTTTTTGCAGCCTTTGACCTTGAAAAGGTCATTTGACGCATATATATACACAAAAAAAA
>JALHKN010716189.1:0-10374 GCA_039513755.1 Hyalella sp. 3TK10
GTTAAAAATAGAGATATAACTATTTTTCCAAGCGTCCCATTAATGGGACAATGGCTCATTACTGGGTTAACACCAGAGCAATCTACATGGAAATCATATAATGTATACTAAAAAAAATTTTTGCTCTCATTTGAAATTAGTCACTTAAACTTTATCAGGAGCTTCAACTAAAATTCTATTTTCAGCATTGAGTATTTAGCTCAGCCCTGAATGGGCATTCGTTTTAATGATTTAATACAGTTTTTCTTTGCACCAGCCTTTGTTTATGGTCCCAGCCGTCATCACGATGCTGTCAACCATCAAAGTCAAGTACATTGGTGAGTGAAATCATAAAAGCAAAGTGACTCGTTTGAGACCCAAAGTGACCCAAACTTCGATTTCAATTGCAGATCTTTCTTTAGCGCCATGTTGAACATTATGAATAACACCAAATTAATGTATTAATATTACGACTACTTTTGATCACCCATGATATTTGGTAAGCAAATAAGTGTTAAATTTTCGAACATTTTCCGCCTAATTTAGTATTTAATTTAATTTTTGAAAGACGGCGTGTGCATGCGGTCGGTCGTGAGCGTGTACCTGGGCAGCGCCATGTGCCTCATGATCTGGCTCGCCACCTCCCTGGTCGTCGTCATGACCAAGCAGACCTACGACGCAACCTACAACCCCCTCAACTTCCAGCAGGGCAGGTATACCCTTCATCAAGTATTCAAATAATTCGAAGGCAACAAATGATGAACTACAATCTAACTCATTTAAGTAGAGCAATTAACATTCGACATATCAACTTCCAGTCAGAAGTATTTCGAATGACTAATAATTCAAACAAATTGGTCAAGTTTCTTAGGGATTTTTCAACCAAGTAAAGTGTTTTAAATTTTCGAAAATGATGCATTTGGAAACGTTCTAAGAAGATACTTTGACAGCTGTAATGTTAAAAACAATGAATAATTACCAAAAATGTACTTTTAATTGAAGAGAGATGATGGCCGTGGCAGTGTGCGTTGGCTGGCAGAAATTCCACCTCTTCACCGTTAAAGAACAAGCAAGGTATATTCTCACTGACCATGAGTTCAGTCAATACGCAGAATGATTCAATTTCATCAGTAAGATGCGCTTGAATTAGATAATACATAAATTCATCCAATCATGCATGCAAAGAGCGGAGTTTAGCACGCTATAAATAGTTATGTGCACACCTACCCATTTGTTCATCTCTGGATTAACAAAGCCTAAATGAAAAATTCGATGCTCGTTTACTCACCGAGGAAATGTTTGTCGCAGGGTGATGAAGAGACACAAAAGTTCCAACAATTCCCCGGCAACTGTTTCTGCAGAAACGATGCTGAAGCGCCTCCTTGCGCTCATCCTGCTGCCAGGAGCTCTGGCCGCCTTCTGCTACATTGAAGGAGTGAAACCAATGCTGATGTCCGGCACCAGCGCGCTCCAAAAGATGATGCTGTGAAGTGACGGCACTCCCATTGATTTGCTTTGGAAGCTGTTCAGTTAAACACGTCAAATACAGTAGGGTGCAAGCTGTACGTGTGATAGCGGACGATTATAGATGGTAACAGTGCCTAGAAGAATGATTTAGAGTTTCATCACTCCAAAAAGGAATTAAGTAAAGCATCTGCATCTAATTTAACATGGTTTCATTGTACTTTCCTCGCTGTCAAACTAGTGCTCTCCAAGATTTCACTTATAATCGACGGGAGTTTTCGTCACGGTCTTGAGACGACGTTTTCTGGTTCAGTACAAATATAATAAATTAGTGGAGCACTCCCACCAAGAGTGTTAGCGCTGAAGGTTATGAAAAACTCACTCGTCTCTTTGTTTTTGTAATAAAGATGGCCAATAATTTAGAAAAAAACACACACACACATAAGGTATATACGGAATAAATTATACACTAAAATGTAAAATATCTGGAAATTTTCNCACTGCCGCTCGGCCCGAGACCTCCACCGGACCACCGGGTCAGATTCGCAAAACTGATCGCGATGCAGCAATCCACCAGCCAAGCACTAACCACTTCAAACTAATATTGTCATTCGCAGGCTCGAAAACAGAATTTACCAACATTTAAAACTTGCGGTCTGTGAAATACATTTTGAGAATTCGACCCAAGAAGAATGATGTACTATCGTAAACATAATTACGTATTAATGCGAGAGAAGGGCATTTAATTCGACCCAAGAAGAATGATGTACTATCGTAAACATAATTACGTATTAATGCAAGAGAAGGGCATTTAATTCGACCCAAGAAGAATGATGTACCTACTATCGTAAACATAATTACGTGAACCATGCAAGAGAAGGGCCTTTCAAGACGGGCAAACGACGACCTCCGATAAGAAAACTTCTGCTGATAAATCTATATCCATTATTAATGTTCCACGTGCCATATAAACAATAACTCAATCTATTTATTGGAAAGATAAAGAATGAATCCGTTGGACACATCCAAGTTTGCTTTCATATCCTTCATAATACTTGCAGGATCGCATTCAGCAAGCATTTCAGGAAACCAGATTGTATCACATGCATTAGTTGCTTGTCGCGCCATGACCAACTCTGAATTAGCTTACAACGAACACAACGCACACCGTAAGTATACAAAGATGCGCCATCCTTTGTAGAAGCCACGTATAGTAATACTGTTGATAATATTTCAATGGAGCTTTAAAGATACGAGTGGCACTTTACTCTAAAATGTGCATAAATTTTCGCTTACATTTCAGTGTCCCTAGCGCCCTTCAACCGAAATCATCGCTACGTTCCCGTAATTAATAAGTTCATCCAAGCTACGGACATACACTCAACTATCGTAAATCATGAAATGCCATCATGCTGGAAAAGGATAACCAGCTACGTTCAAATTTCGAGTTTTTCAATGCTGGCTTAGATGAAATATGAAATACATTCTATACAAATCGGATCGCCGAACTTTTAAGTTTCAGTTGAAGTTAAAATAAGAACCAAGAACACAGGAAAGCATTCTTCCCATCAAGTGTACATTTTATTCTAATGGGTAATCGACGGGCTTTAGTCTTTGCTTAGAGTTGAATAAAATCACCACAATCAGTTCATCGTCACAAGTAAACCACGAAATACTCACTCGTAATTAACAACGAAAATTTAAAGCCAGTAGTTGGCGCAAGAAATAACGTCGCATCCGTTGCCGCTTCTCAGGTTTAGCGAAGTGGCGTTTCCACAACAGCAACTGAGCAAGACCTTAAAGAAAGCGAATTATAAAGCAGTCAAACGGAGGAACTGGAGATTGAATGTTGTTCGGATCAGCCATTAAATGTTGTAACATTCTTAGGCATGGAAACTCAATTATACAATTTAACGGTAGAGTTGACGAACTGATTTTAAAAATGTTGTAGTACGCATTTAGAGAAATAGCATAGTTTGCCAAGCGTTTCCCAACAGGAAGTTAGTTCCTCGAGATTCACACTTTTTTCATGAACAGCTGCTGTCAGACTCCGTCGCTTTGAGATCTAAACCTATAAGCTTGGGAAACCATGACCGAGTTCACGGAATGCTACTGGAATGATAATTAGATACGGGGGAGCCGTGAAGCCCCGAATGAAGTAAGAATGAGGGTATCCAATGAGCGCGACTTTTCAATATGAAACCTTACGTCTCACGCAAATCTAGAGGCATTCTTAACTAACTCAAATTCCTAAGGAAAAATCGAAGTACAAACACTTACACTTATTATTTTAATAATAATTAGTTTATATTATACAAAGTATGTGTCATTTTATCTTACAACCCTAAAATAGCACTTTAGTTTAATGTCTTTTCCGCAAATCCCACCCAGAAAATTTGACGCAAGTGATTTAGCATGGGTCGTCTCAATTGTTTATATTTTTAGCGCCGATTAAGTTTCTTCACAATAAGTAGCAGTAAGCGTCGACGAAACAATTGTGCCTTACTTACGCTAGCAGGGGTACAGTAAGATATAACAAAAAATGCACAATCACAATTTCGCTTGAAATAGGTATTAAAGAAATGTTTACTTGGGTGGGAAACAGACGGCCTGAGAGGGCTTTGCATACATCGATTACTTAGCACCAAAACGCGAGGTCATAGTTGAGATGCTCTTTCGTCTTACTTGTTGTCGAAATGAGCATTTGTACAAAAATATACCATCGAAAATTTTTGTGACATTCACTAAACCCTTAGACGTTTCGACAAAGTCACCTTATGGCCAAAATTATAAGAGATCGTTGAAGAAACATGATAACATCGCAAACATAGGGCGAATTAACAGAATTAAAAAATAAAACTACATTTTAATCAAGATATTTCTGGAACAACAAAACGGCAGCCTGTGATTTGAAATCATAATCCAGATAGCTCAGAATTTTTTACCTTATCCTTAGCTAAAATTGTAATACAAACAAAAATAACACAACACAATATCGGTGGAATAAGACTGGCATCGAGAAGAGCATACGACCAACGTCGCTTTCTGTCACATAACCCATCCATCTTCATCAATAAATTCGAAATAAAATAAGCTCGATAAGTTTCGGTCCCAGTTGTACGTAGGAATATCAGGCCAACACAATAGCAACTAATTTCCGAGGATTTTGATATACAAGTTGAACAAAAATGATCAATAGTGACGACAAAAAAGTTATCAAGATGGTATGCGAGCTCAGGATCGAAGTTAGAACTTCGGCGGAGAAGCGAGACTATAAATCTAAACGTAAACTAGGGAATCTTTGGTTAAACATTTAAACGTCGGCGGCCAAGACAGTCACCGTTCCCAGACAAAGCACCAAACCTAGATAGTGAATTCAACGATTCTCGAAGAAATCCTATAGCTTTTATATCAGGAAATAAGAGAAGAAAAAACACAGATGCCTCAGTTCTTCCATAAATTGCGGCATGCTTGTAGATTACTGGGTTCAGCGTAAATGATAACGAAGAGTTATACACATTATGAATTGACGTATAAATTATTCAGTTTACACATAATCAAGACGATATCACATCATCATCTGGTTGATAAATGCACGAAGTTTCCGGAAACTAATCCAGTTATTCCAGTGCTGCCTTGCTGAAAGGGCATTTTCATTTTCTATTTTATACACGAGCCGTCTTAGCAGTTTTGTACAAATAAAAACTTGATGATATTACAAGTACTTCAAGAGCTCAGAGGTCACTCGAAATTCACTACACAATTTTACCCTCTAAATGGGATTAAAAATCCAATGACGAACACGAAAAATCGTTAGGAGGTGGAAGCTTTAGTTAACGAGTCATTGAAAGGCTCAGCGACATCAAGTTGGATCATCGCCTTGGGTTGCGCGATTTTTTTTCATTAGTAAATCGTGCATCATAAATCATATTCAAGCATTTTTATAATATTTCACGAAGGTAGAAAATAAATTTAGTTGCAGCATAAAGAAAACCCCACAGCAGTAGGATTAATTTTCTCGTGGTTGAAGTGTCAATAGCAACAGCAAATTATAACCCAAGTTTTGCTTCTCAGCCTGATGAATTGAAATGGATTTTGAAAACATGTTAAGCTCTTGATTTATTTGGAAACGATGACCCAATCATAGCAGCAATGACGAACGAACGATGAAAACGTTCAATAAAATTAGCACGAGTTTCATCCTAAACTCTGAAGCACAATACAAATTGACACATTACATCTCAGTGATAAAAACAATGTACTACTGCAAGAGTGCCAGCACCATCACGCTATGAACAGGAGTATGGTGAGAGGTGAACACTTATTACCGAACAAGAGAGCTCAGGGTAACATCGACAACGCATGCACAAATATCAGCTCGTATTTTGTGCTGATACGCACTATCTGTGATAAAAATATCGAGTATTTCTAAGCTACGTGGAGTACGATCAACGTCCAAGATTTATTCGAAACACTAACATTTTGATTTTCGAGTTGGTGGTGCAAATACGATAATACACAGCGGTCGAAAGCTCTCAATTCCCATGCACACGAAGAGCGATGAGACCCACACGGAAAATGAAGAAGTCCCAACGCCAGTCAAAATGATATCAAGAAGACTAAGGAGAAAATGTGACGAGTGGTTTACGATTGTAAACAATCGAAGGCCCAAGGAAACACGATCTGGTGAGCTTGAAAACTCGACAATTTCCCAAGAAAATGCAATTTCGACGGCAAACCTAAAAATAGTAGCTGACAGCGACGGCACTCTCTGAAGTTTAGTAAAGTACAATCTCAGAAGATGGGGAAAAAGAGGGCCGAAAATTTCCCGATGACAACAACATCAAAATGTACTCCATAAGTCCATCATTAAAACTGACTTGAATAAATAAAAGGACTACATACCGTTAAGCTTACGACCTTGAGAAAATATTATGCATCACAAGCTTATTCTATTATAAAGGAATACATCGTTAATTAATCACAAGAAATTTCTAAGGCAATTCCGAAAAATAAAATCGTAGAGTTAATGGAATGTTCATTCACCCTCTTTCAGTTCCAACGTACTTCTGAAGTCAAGTAATTACGGAAATTAAAGGTACGAACGCAGGACGTTTAATCGATAGAAAAACGATAGAATACCATGAAAATTCATCGTAGATCGTTGAGTATTTACTTCTGAATCATTTGAAAAACATTATCAAATAATTGTTAACAGGATCCTAAAATATTACGCAGAACAAAGTAGACAACACAGCTACCACCTTTAGAGAGAGTCTTTCATCAAGTAGATTTATTAAAGGCAAGGTTAAAAGAATCACAATACCGAGAACTATAGCCTAGTAGTCGACATTTAGAATCCCTCCTCATGAATTATATAAAGCCAGCCTCAGCAACGTCCGAAGCTGATAGCTGTCTCAGCAGCCAACGAATAGTCTTTGCTCCTACATCGAATAGTATTTCAATAGCATTTGCTCCTACAACAAATAGTATTTCATTCACGATCAACTCATCGACAAAATTGGAGTCTCTACTCTAAACGCGGATAGTTTTATGCAAGGAAAATTTTAGTCAAGAAGAGCGGACCAAGAGAAGAGAAAGGGAAGCAGATGCGAGCTATAAAAAAAACATGGGAGAATAAAACTATTCTCGTTATTAAATAAAAAGCCGATGAGCGAATCGAAGAAGACATCAATGCAATAAATAATGACGTCAATTTCTAAGTGATGTTACAAGATATGAGTAACACACCATTCTTCATACTACACATTCAAAAGTAATTCAAAAAGTAGAGCATCAATAGAACGTTGGCAGTGCTGAATTAATGGTAACATTAGATAGGGTCAATCGTACAGTCACTACATTACGAACACTAACAATCATGAAAGTGACAGAAAATCAGACACAAATGTATGTTTCACTTACTCAAGAGGATGGGCATTTATCAATATCGGACATTCACGCACTTTTGATACTTCTAAACATGCTTGAAAAAATTGACGCTATAATCAAAGGGAAATAAATTTCAGTATTTCCCAAGCACGAGTCAAACTCCATCGATTTCATGATAAAAAAAATATAGGTGAAATTTAATACGCCTAAAGCAAGCTTTAACACAATTTCTTATTGAACAAAATCTTGACTTGCATAATTGTGGTTTAATGGTGCCAAAGTTTATTGATATTCAAGGCAGCAAACAACGTTTCCTTACAAGAAAAAAATCACTTGGCCTGGTTAAAGGAAAGGCAGAACCAAACGAGCTCTTATAGCAGTCCTGCATCAACTTCTTACACCATCAATTAGTTTACAAGTCAATCAATCAAACGCACGAACCAGCTGCAACGGTGGAATTATTAGTAACCGTCCGGTTGAGAAGACCCGTCTGCGTTAAGATGTGCGGAACACGGGTAGTGCTACACGGGTAGGCAAGTTTCTCATGCATTATGAGTGCAATACGGACTTATTTCATACCATAAGAGGATGATCGATGAATAAAAATAAAATATCGAGATGTTAGGTTAAGCGATGATGAAAGAGAGCATTTACACGAGAGGTGCAGAGCGTGAGGACGAAGAGGAAAGATAAGTAGACGACTCGATGACGAGCAGGAGGCCTCTGCTACATTCTCGGTTTGTACGTGTTGGAGACGTGCACGGTTTGCACGTCGGTCTCCGTGCAGTCCAGCTCAGTGATGGGTCTGTTAGTCCTGGTCTGGTGGGAGCTACACGGGTCTCCCGGCATGGGGTCTGAAGAACCACACAGGAATATGCTAGGGCTCCCTCTGCGTCCGGGACTCCCCAGGAGGAGGTCATGGGAGTGCTGGTGGTGAAGAGGACGCCCCCCGCTGGGGAATAGGACGTTTTGGGTGTGTAGAGGCTGCAAGGGCTGTTGGGTTTGCAGGGGAGGTGAGTAAATGTGCTGCATAATACCAGGAGGAAGAGCTTGCAAGGGGGAAGATGAACCCGTTTGTTGAAGAGGGTGAACTTTTACCTGCAAAAATAACATAAATATTACAGGGAATCTCACTCTCCATAACACTTAAAAATTAATTGCGCCTTGCAGATGGTGAGCTTAGATCATTCTACTGGAATGCTTACTTATTTTCCACAACAGCGAACAGCACGACATGGTACTTTAACGAAAAGTGGAAGAAAACGCATTAGGGACGAACGACTTTCTTCATCACGCCAATAATGATACCACTGGAAACAAACTCGGAACCGCAAGTTAAATGTGGAATATTTTGAAGACTATGAACATGACATCGCTTCCTACGGACCATCGATACGAGAAGCAGCAAGAGTTGGGAGTTGATAATTCTTCAGCGCATATAGTTCACTGTTGGATGTTTTTTTCCAAATCAGTTTGTTTCCGAGTATCTCCATGATCAAACGTGTGTTTTCTTTATCACAAGTGAAAATATCCTGAAGAAGAAGCCCTTGATAATAATTCCACTTGCTACCTAGTATGTCAATAATCGAAAGACAATTTTTCATGTTTCGATTAATATTTCTAAATTATGATCTCAACATTTTCAGGGTAAAAATGATTGCAAATAGAACGTTATTGCACGAAAAAATTAGAGAGCCGGTAGTGAGGTTATACGAGTGTCCAGCTGCAGTGACACTCACCTCCGCGCTCGAAGATCGGACTCTGAGGGAGTCTCTCTTTTTCTGTCCGTTTTCTTTGTCCTTCTTGCTTGAGGAGCGCCGGACGAGTCGCCGCTCCTTGTCTTTGCTGGAGGAACGCCGGAGGAGCTTGCACTCGTCGCTCCCTGAAACATCACCCTTCATTATTGCTCCTCTTCCTACTACTGTTCAAATACTCGTTTGAATTTATCTTCAGTATTCTCAACACAGCACAGATAACGACTTCATTAATGAAAGAATCATGATTTTGTCGTTCAAATGTAACATTGAATATGCAAATAAAGAATTAAAATTGATATCTATTAATTAAAATTAATATAAATAATCAATATATTAAAATAATTACAAGTTTTAGAAAAAAAATTGTATCCAAGAAATGAAAATTCGACGAAAAAATTAAATACAAAATTCTTAAAAAACGAGATATTTTGCGGAGCCATGCCAGGCCAGCAAACGTAAATTAACAAGCCTATAAGGGGAGATATAAATGACCACAAATCAAACATTAACACATCGAAGCCAGTCTTTGAACTGCAATGTGCGTTAGAGTGCATAAACCGAAATCCTAAAGTTTATGTTTGGCTGTGTTACTGTTGAGTCGTGTTACTGTTGAGTCGTGTTACTGTTGAGTCGTGTTACTGTTGAGTCGAGATGTCTGCAAATGATGCATTATACACGTACGAGGCTCAATAATTCTTATCGCCATCAGCACGTGAAAACCAAGGAACAGAATTGAATGGAGTAGATAATAACTATGAAACGACAAATTAAAATGACTTCACGACGATAGGTGAAAGTTTATCCAAATGCAGAATTTCTCGAGGAGTGTTTGGAAAATGAAGAAATACAAATATATTTTGGAACTGGTTACCTCACTTGGTAGCATGCATACTCGAATAACATGGCAAAAGGGGCTAGATTAGAAAGAATGAAGAACAAATTAATTCTTTAAAGACATAGTCTCTGAAAAAGTACTCTAACTCATCATTAACGGCCAAACGCAGTCGCCATGTTTGTTTTTATTTTAATCATGTTGTCTAACGTACACAAAAGCGATAAATATTAATAACTACTTACAGAGAAGCAGTCAGGAAATGACTGATCACTTTGGCGACTGGAAAGAAAGCCAAATATATAGAGATAGTTTTGATACAAGAGGAATAGCCACCACAATCGTGCGACAATTGCAATCATTAACAAGCAATGAATCATTAGCGAGCAACAGCATCTACGAACCAAAATTACGGGTACGTCTATATTAAATCAAGACTGGCAGAAAATG
>JALHKN010719379.1:0-13367 GCA_039513755.1 Hyalella sp. 3TK10
TATAGCCTTATACTGTAACTTCAATACATATAATTTTGAATATTATCTAGACGCAGCATAAAAACGGAAAATAAGGTAGCTGCTACAAGGTTTTTTCGTGAATATTGGTATCCAGAAATGCTTTTAGTGTCCTGCTGTTCATTCGCAACATACGGCTGACCTGACCCCGAAGCAGCTTTCCAAAAACCTGGGACGAAGGAGTGGGAGTTGACATAACAGACCTCATTTGCGCCAGAGATAAGGTCTCTAGACAAGTTTTGCATTTTGAGCAATTGTGTGTTCGGCAATGATAGGGCGACCCTATGGGACAGCCGGATGTGGCCTGCGGGCTGTAGGTTGGGGGCCTCTGCTTTAAACCTTAGAATCAACTATTGCATGTAAGTCGAAATGTCCTTATAACATGAAGGATAGGAGGAGTTCAAGATGTTATAAAGAATGAGCCAAAGAACATTGCATTTAAAAAGTCCCTTTGTCCTTTGTCCTATCACCAACAGGAGTAGGTGTTCCAACCTCTCAAGACACAGTATCTCAGGACAAAGTTTCAAAATGGCCGCCGCGTTGCCTAGCAACCACCCCACCCCCCTCTCCCCTCCTCCTCCCCCTCCTCCCCCACTCACCGAAACGCGAAGTTAAGAATGTATACGTCAAATGTGCACGGAAAAATGCAAATTCATAAATGCGAATTCATGAATGCGAGTACCAAAATGTAAACATAAAGATGTAGAGAGAAATGTAAGTACAGAAAATTGCGACATCAAATGCAGAGACAAAACTACAAACTTGAAAACTCGAACATAAAAATAAGAACACTAAAATGTACGCACAAAAATGCAGACACAATTGTGAGTAAATAAAATTAAGACATAAAATGCAGAGTCCAATGTGTAAACATAAAAAAAATCGAACATAAAAGTGTCAAGATAAAAACGTAAACATAAAAGTGTAAAGATATAAGTGGGAATACAAAAACGTGAACATAAAATGTGAACACTGAAACGCGAAGTTAAGAATGTATACGTCAAATGTGTAGGGAAAAATGCAAATTCAAAAATGCGAACTCAAGAATGGGAGCACCAGAGTGTAAACATAAAGGTGTAGGTAGAAATGTAAGTACAGAAAAATACGAAATCAGATGCGGAGACCAAACTGCAAACTTGAAAACTCGCACATAAAAATAAGAACACTGCAATGTAGGCACCAAAAAGTGGAGACACAAATGTGAGTACATAAAATTAAGACATTAAATGCAGAGACCAAAGTGTAAACATAAAAAAAACTCGAACATAAAAGGGCCTTGACAAAGACGTAAACATAAAAGTGTTTTAACATAAGAGAAATGATATTATGAGCATAATAAATGCTTGAAATTCCATGAATATTACGTAAATGTGCGAAGAGATGATCTACCGTAGTCCATGAGAAGTAGCTGACTGAGTGAATTTTCTACATGCGAAGGTGCGCTGCGGTCAGGTAATAGCCGACGCTTGTGGTTTTGGAGAGTTGCGGTGTGAGCGCTGAGCGAGGCGAGTCAACCGCAGGGTGCGTAACAAATTAAATTTCTACTTGCGTGACTAATTTCTACCTCGGATTGCATACTAGCTTGGTCAAAGATTTTTGTGGAGCGGATTGTCTATGATAACATTTCATTAGTAATCTATATGCCTAAGATTTCACCTAGCTATCACTTAACGGACGAACTTTCATTGATGCTATTTCATTAAAGACATGAATAATCATATTTTATAAGGCTGAGAGACAAATCTAATGCCGAATTCTCTACATGGAGAAGCATTTATGGAAAATAATATAACGTGGAGGTTTTATGATGATGGAAAAAATAAGATTTGTCCCCATGTAATTAAGCCGGTTGAATAACTCGAAAACTTTCACGTCATGGAAGTGTCTAAATACAATTAAATAATGAATCAAATTGAAACTTGTGTTGGAAGATGAAATTCATAACTAAAAAATGGACAATCGAGATGAATGCAAAGCTATTTGATCCCCAAAAACCGTGAAATTGGTTTAAAAATGCGATTTTGCACTAAAATCGTTAATATGATAAAAATTTAAATGAGCGTAGTAATTGGAACTTTGGTTGAAAGACATTATCTGGATAAAGGGTATAGAAGTAGGACGCGAACCTTAAATTTGAGACGGGAATAAGTAAATTCGTAGATTTTTCCTTTAGTTGCGCGTAACGAGCGAAGGGCTGTAAGTGAATGGAAGCCAATCGGGGATTTGGCTCCAAGGAAACAACTCTTGGGCCATTGAAGGCTCCAAAAAAAAACAGCATGAATAAAATCGAAACTTGTGTTCGAAGATGAAATTCATGACTAAAAATGAACATCTGAGATGAATGCACTGCTATTTGATCCTAAAAACCCGGAAATCGGTTGAAAATTGCGATTTTCGCATTAAAATCGTTATTTAATAGGTTTTATGACTGTATGAGTAAACATGAAAATGTATTAAAAGGTTCAATCACATATAGATTGACACAATGCATAGGAAGATGGCAGATAAAACGAGTGGAATGCAGTGTCCTCTGCATGAGATATGTGGAAATTTAAAGGGCTACTTCGCATAGGTCACTGGATTCATTCCGATTTCTGTCGTATGTTAAGGGGACCGTCTGGGTCAAAAAAAAACTTTCTTATTTACCGTCCGATCTTTCTGAAACTTGGTACACATGTATAAAATCGCAAATGATTACTATTTTGCTCGTATGAATTTCTCGAAAAATTTGAAAGAAAGCGTGAAATTCATAGAAAACGAGGAAAAAGGGGGGTCTGTAAAAAACTATCTCCTCCTACAATTTTCAAGCTACAACATTGAGAGACATATCATTCGATTCGTAAAGATAATATCTAAAAAGAATAAATCGAACAAAGAATAAATCGAAAAAAATGGTCGATCAGTTTTTAGATATTGTCTTTACGAATCGAATGGTGTATCTCTCAATGCTGTAGCTTGAAAATTGTAGGAGGAGATAGGTTTTTAAGATGGAAAAAGCTGAAAAAACAACAACAAAAGAGGAAAATAACTAAAATAACAAAAATAATTCGCTAAAAATATAATTGTCAATGGATTTAAGGTTTTTATATCGCAAATTAATGGCAAAGAACATTACAATCCAACGCCATTTGATTCACTTTACTGCAGTCCTCCGTGAAAAAAATATACAATGTTTTCTTTTTATTTCATCTATTTATTAAGGTAACTATTTGTTAAAGAATACAATTAAAAATGTCATAACTTTAAAACTAGACATCGCACGAGCATGAGGTAAAGAGCCTCTTAAAGGTCTCAGCGAGCGCTACAGAATGAACGCATAAAAATAAAAAGGCCATATATCCGAATTTGGACCCCGACGGTCCCCTTAAGCAGGCTTTGGGTCAAGCGGGGAAATTGGGTTAAGCAGGCTCGGGGTCAAGTGTGCTCGGGGTCAAGTTGCTAAAAATAAGGGATTAAGTAGGTAAAAATAATGGGTTAAGCAGGCTCTGGGTCAAGTGTGCTCGTACCCGTAATTCCCTTACTACTAATGTGTACAGTTATACAAATATTGTTAGGTTATCTAAAATTAATGCGATATGGACCCAGAAAGGAGGGAAAAATATGCGTATTCATCCTAAATACTCGTCGGGACGCGAATTGAACGTGTTTGGTTCTGTTGAGCAAATTTACTTTTGTTTGAATTGCAGAAACGTAATTCATGAGCTTGAATTACCATTTTACCTCTCGTGATGATCTTCTTGCGGATGCATCTTCTGTTGATTTTTTTCTGTTAGTCCCTTGTGAACAGGTATTTTTCCGAGTAAAGTCCACCCTGTTAGTAGGTGTTCCAACCTCTCAAGACACAGTATCTCAGGACACAGTATCTCAGGACACACTTCCAAGATGGCCACCGCGTTTCCTAGCAACCATTCCGCCCCCCTCTCCCCTCCCCCTCCCCCGCCTCTCCCACTCACCCTCATAACCCCCAGGCACTAAACTTTATTTCATTTATTTATATACTTATTTGTATTCATTTATTTTTTACCCCCTTTTTCATCACGCACGCGTAAATCCCATGGATTTATTTTTCACGCCTTAGCTAGCAACCGCCCGCACACGCCACCTACTCATGACCGATTTTTCCATTTTATATGTTTATTTTATTCATATTTCATTTTCTATTCTTTTATTCAACATTTATTTTATTTACTTATTTAATGTTCTATTTTATCTAAGTTTCGTTTTCTGTGGGGACTTACGCTTTCCGTTTCGAAGGGTAAACTGTTATATTTTTCAATTTTATTCCCGCAATTATTCGATATATTTATTATTATTTGATTCATGTCACGTATTTTTTACATGAAATAATGTGTTTCCATCTATCCGTCTATTTTTATGGTATTTATATTCCTTCATATTCATTTACCCCCAACACAGTAGAAGCAGGCGCACTGCTGCTATACTGCCCTGATGGCTACATTCTCTCAGTTGGTCAGCGTCAATTTCTTATGGAGTAGTTTATTTTCAAGTTAAATTAATTTGTATACTAATTTTACGTAAATTTTTCTATCAAATATGTTTTTAATGCTATTCGTACCCAATTTATTATTATTAATACGCCCATTCTCAGATATCTTAGTATTTATTTTCATTTATTCTTACGATAGCTGAATATTCACCATCGAAATGCATCATGTACGTTAACAAATCTATTAATTCCATCTTGAAACTTTTATACCATCAATTAATTTCAAGTTCGCTAATCCCATTAATTTATTCTTACCATTTACGGTTATTAAATCTTATGCATCTCTTTTTCCATTTTGATGGTAGCGAAAACATCCCATGAAAATCATTTCTATGAGGCTAGGCTCGAACTCGAGTCCTCGATTTCAATTTCAAAGGTTCTATGTCCACGGCTACCATGCCTTGGGATTTCTTTGAAAGAGAAGAAACGTATTGAATTCTATTCATACATAAAATTTTTACTACGTTATTCTAAATGATTATAATTATGATGTTTTCAGTTGATTCAAATCATTTATCATGAATTTCTTTCATAGATATCCATGTTTCGACGATTTAACCCATTCACCCACTTGATCCATTTCACCCACATCAGCAAATTATATTCTGGCTGATGGGTTGACTTGCTATAAAGGAAAACGTTGTTAAAATCAATAAAGTTCTCCAATATAAACTTCAATAGTAATGGCGTTTTTCCACAGTTAAATCTTCCAATTATGAGACATCTCATACTAGGAGAGGGAAATACAAAATGATTTTTCTGTTTATTTTTATTATCTTCTTTCCACTTATAGTGCATTTCTTAAAGTTTTATATCTAAAAACTCTTCAATATTTCGTATTTTTTAATTTAATTCATTCACCTAGATAATCAGATGACTAATTTCGGTGTAAAGATGGTGAATATCATTTTGAATATCATTAACATCAAGTTGTAGTTGATTAATATTGCCAGAATTTAGCATAACTTCTCTTTGGACATTTGTAATTGAGTCTTCCATTTTTCTAATAAATTTTATCAAAATGTTTCTTTTTCACAGGCTGCCTAAAATGACAATAGCGTGAAATGAACTCCTCTCTATTAAGTTAAGGAGAGGAACTTTCAGAAGGTAAGAGAAACTGATCTTGGATTATGAATAATAATCTTGATGTCATTATTTTCACGTTTAAACAAGTTCCAATTTGAGGCTCATATTCATGAGTTTCAATTTTTTGAATTGATTCATCAATTTGAATAGTTCATTCCATTGTAAGCTTTCCATTTTTATAAGTATTTTTCTCAAAATATATTTACATTTCTTGATCTCAAGTGCAATCTAGCAGTTATTTCTTCACCTCTGGTGTTCAAAATATTTCATTTTTGATCGGTTAACCAGATTCTTATAGAGTGAAGGTTGATCTACAGTTAGACAAATTGGTTGGCTAGGATTCTCCACAATTTTATATCCAGGTGGGACGTTGGGAAAAAAGGTATACAAGATATTGTGTAAATCACCATTAAGATACGATCCATTTATCACATTGCAGTGAACAAGTATCGCATTAACAGACATTATATTTACTATATTTGTACTTTCATGTTCACCAAGATTTCATCTTCAAATACTAACAGAGTATGTAAACTGTTGTTTGTATTGAAATAAACTTTCATTTCAGGAGAGTTAAGTGTTATAATACATTTCAGAGTATTTGTATTTGTTTTTATTTCAATCAAACTCTCAAGTTTATTGTTAACCAAATTATTGATACTTTCTATCTCATAACATCCGGTTGGAATTGTTATAACATTTTCAACGCTATTCAATTCATAATGAAATTTATTATTCGTTTCATCGATAGAAGGAATAGTGATACATATCAAGTCCAAGCCAGTTCATGAAATTTATTTTATATCAAATTTGATCGCAGGCGTGAAATTTGTGGGAATATCACTCTTTCTACCGGTAATAACTATGCTTTGTGATTCCATTTTTCATAACAAAAAGTATTGAGTCTTTCAACGTCTAGTTTATTTAATAAATCTCCTTTGTGAAGTTCATGTGCAAGAACTTGTAATTCATTAAAGACTCCAGTGTTTCCAGCATTCAAAGAACCGAATAATAAATAATGTCTTTTGACAATATCATAAACGTTCGGGGGTATAACAATTATTCCAGATCCTGAAGCCTCTGAACTAGACTCATAATCAGGTTTTGAATGGAAAGGTGAATGCATGAGTTATCTTGAACTCGGACTTCTTAATCGTGGTTCTGGAGTTGGATTCTAAGACGATGAAGGACTTGCAGCTCTAATTATAGCAAATTCATGACGAACCTTTTCTTTTTGTACCATCTTATGGAGTGGTTTGATGAATTTGATATACTTATCACCTCTGTTTGCTTTTATTGATTCGTCTGGCTTCAGATAGACTTTAGTTAGTTTCAAAATTTCCCGATAAGTCCCGACATCTTTCTCACCATAATTTTCAGGTCTTTGTTTAGTTAATAACTCCCGTAACCCAACTGTTCCTTCAAAAACTTCACCATCAATTCTTAAATCATTGATTTGAATGTTGACGATTTTCTCTCCTATCATAGCATGCTTCCCATCATATTTCATACCATAAGCTCTGTCATATTTAGATCTAGGTTTGAATGCATGACTCAAGAAGGTCATTGCAATAAGCCCAACAAGATTTTTAGAGTCTGGAGAATCTAACGCTAATCTTTCAGCAGGTTTGATTGTTAGCAGTTCTCTAGGAGCATCTTTTAATGCTAATCTTGTCTGTTTAGTTTCTTCAACCATTCTAGAGAGAGGTTCAATTAGCGGCTCGTACACTTTTTTAACATCATTGTATAAATCTTGTTCTATACATTTTTCCTTTATGAATTGTTTTCTTAAGTCTCTCTTTAACTTTATTAAATCTTCTTTCGTTTTTATATCAATCAGTGTCATTTTATTAACAGAAAATAACTCAAATAACTTGAACTTAATGTGAGTTAATTTTGAACTTAATGTGAGTTTATTTTTAACTTAATGCGAGTTCAATTTAATGTGAGTTCATTCTAAACTTAATGCGAGTTCAACTTAAAGTGAGTTCATTTTAAACTGAATGCGAGTTCATTCTGTTGTAAGTTCAACTTCTGGAATCCATGACGGATCATCATACCCCATCCACTTGACTAACAATTTTAAATTACTCTTCTTCAATATTTTCTCAATTTCATAAACATCACCGATATATTTATATATATCAGTAATTATGTTTTATAGGTTTATGTAAAGTGAGGATTATAATACAATTCATTCAATATTTTACCACTCACTTTCGCGAGTGGACTTTTACGTTTTTTGAAACTCCCAGACCCGCAACACTTTTTCCTGCCATGATAGCATTTACTAACCTTGCATCATTCATAACGTATTCAGGCTCATTAGGATCTACGGCAATTTCAGCAGATTTTTTCGCTAGCATATCATCCGATTTGTTTCTGTCTTTAGTTTTTGCGTGATCGCCATAAAATATATCATGTTCTCTACAAGCTCGATCTAATGAATTAATCCCTTTATAACCTTCAAGAAGTATTTTTTGAACCTTAGTACCAGGGCTGCAAAAAGAATAGGTATGTTCATCATTGAACGAGCCGTTGGAAACTTGTTCAGATTGAAAATCGGAAGGTAATTTCAAATGCATTTCAGGCAAAGGAAGTTTTCTAAGCATTGTATTAAAAATAGCACTACCAGTTTTTTCATTATGAAGAAACGATTTTAACTCACTCAAATATTCATTATTATCATCCGATAATAGATCAGGATAGTTTATTGCTGTTTTGTTGACGATAATCATTTTTATTAGATTATTTTATTGAACACTTTAGTCAACTTGTATGACAGTGATTTAATGCTAAAGTATTAATACCCTCTGGTAATATATATCTTTTATCATCATCACCATTTAATGCAATCTTATTTATTTCCTTGGTATATAATTGATGATCATCACTTTGGATATTATACATTGTTCTATACATAGTCTCATTATTCAATGCTCTTTTATATTCATCCATAGTTATGTTCCTTTCGATGACGTTCTTCTTTACTCCTTTTGCCCCTTTAGTTGTAAAGCTTCTTGATGGCTATACAGCTTTGCTCGAAGGCCTACAAATTATTCTATTGGCAATCCACTAGTTTCATCTTTTATTTTTCCGATTACTTTTTTGTTTCCGTCTGAATATAGGAAGTGATCTTTAGAATAATTCGATGTGTCAAATGAGTCTAGATTTTCTTTCATCTGTTTGTAAAAAGCATTTGTTTGAATATCATATCAGAGAGAATCAGTGTCTGAAAATAATAATTTTGCTCTATCTCCGTATTTTTTCTTATGAAGTTGTAAGGGAAATCATACATCAATGTTTTGCTTATGTCTAAAATGCACATTCCTACAGAGATCGGTTTATCAAACTTTAACTTTGGTTCTTGCATGTGACAGGCTATTAGGTCTTCCGAAAATATTTTACATCCCTTAAAATTTGGTTTATCAACTAATTTCCCCAAATCCTTACTAGTTTTGACCAAAATTACTTCCACACTATTCCATATATGCTCCATGGTTTTTCCGATTACAGAATTATTCATTAGCTTGAAGAAATCTTTATCGAAATCAGATTCCACCTCATGACGCTTTTTTGTGTTCAAATCTATGTATGGCTTCATCCATGGACTTTCATCAAATTCTAAAATTCTATGAATTTTCTTTAATTTTAAACCAAGTTCTTTATACAGTTTTAGGTTACTGTAATGGATGACATATTTTTCACGCTTACCTAGATGAGGTACTAATTTATGGACATTCCCTACTTCGATATTTTCAGGAGCTGTAGGTAGATCATTATGATTGGCCTGTAAATCTTTTGGATAACTTAAGTCAACTTCTATAATGTAGCCTTTATTATCTTTTAATTGTTAATTTTCATTAATCCATCTTAAATTACCTGTGGGTAGGCTCTGAGACATTGCACAGCCATATAAATTATTTGCCTCCAAATAGGATATATAATTACTTGGTTTTTGAGGGTCGTAACTTTCAGGTATGTATTCAATATTTGCATTAGCATATCTTGTGGATATCATTGATACTCCACCTCTTATTCCCTTCTCAATGAATAATAACATATCGGGGTCATTTAACAAGTCTAATTCTATCTTAGTAATTTTCAATAAAGCATCAAATGATAGTCCAGGAGCTGTGAAATAATGGGAAAGATTTAACTTATATGTTTTCAAACAAGTTTTTCTAAAGTTCTCAAACACTTCATTCAATAATAAAGTATCTACTTTGAGGTAGAGATTGTGATAATCTTTAAATATTTTACACTTAAATACATCCCAGACCTTTTTGACATGTTCATATTCTTTATCAGATATATGTTTATCATTTAACTTGTTATAGAATTCATTTTTCGATGGTAAATTTATAGAATTAATTTTATCATAGGTATCCATATAATCGTATGGATATATAGTATTATATACCTTTGTTTTGCATTGATTCAAATTGTCCATCATTAAGAGAGTATTTTTCGATTCTGTATCCTCGGATAAATTCTCCGACACTGCATCTAATGATGTAGGCATGAACCTGAAAGTGTCTAAGAATCTTAAATCTCTTGTTATATCTTTTTGCTTCCCCGTTTTCTTATCGATATACGATCCAACTTTAATCGTTTGTGTAAAACTTAT
Organism: Hyalella sp. 3TK10; assembly: GCA_039513755.1. Lineage (NCBI taxonomy): Eukaryota > Metazoa > Arthropoda > Malacostraca > Amphipoda > Hyalellidae > Hyalella > Hyalella sp. 3TK10. The sequence continues at coordinate 10,242 of JALHKN010719379.1, forward strand.
ATATTTTTGATCCGTTATAGGTATTGCATTTATTTTTCCAGACACTTTACCAATATCTTTAATAAACAAATGTGAATCGTAATTTGATAAGTTATGCATAAACAAAGAAACAAAATTTGGGTTTCTAATTTTAAAATTGCACTTTAGATGCGCAGGACCTCTATAATTACCCTTTAGATGGTGATGATCTCTAACATTGAAGTTTTCTTTGGTAAATTCTTCATGGCATACGTAACAAGTTGTAGCTCTTATATATTCCTGAAATGTTTCATCTGCTATAAATATCTTCTTTGGATATTGATTTAATAGTTCATAAATTCGTTTTGTTTCTTCTTGTGAATATTTCACAAATATTTCAGTAGCATCTTCATCATTATATATCTTCAGCTTTGAATATTTATCAACTCCACATTTGGTATAACAACAGAAGCTGTTAGGTTTATGCTTTTGGATATTCCTCGTATAATTTGAGGTTGGATCGGGTTGAAATGATTCTATTTGTTCTAGTATCGATTCAAAATCGGCGTAAATAACAAAGGGGTGTGTTATGGATTTTGAAAAGCCTTAAATTTCAACTTCTCATCGGTAAACACATATTTCGCCGGTGTGTGTGCAGAGCAATCATTTTTATGATTTTCCAGAAGATCTTCACTTGTAAATGCCCACAGGCAATATGGACAAACATATTTTCTTCCACGACGTTCCGGGCAAACAAATGGACTCAAAGATTTCATTAAGACATGATGATTCTCATTCTCATTTTTGATTAACAATAAGGAAATTACATCTTTATTTTTATTTTTAGTTATTCGCAGTGGACATAGTTCTGATCCATGATTCAAATTATATACGTTTATTGAAATTTTATTCATGCATTCAAATTCATCAATGTCACTAATTTATACAAGAAAATATATATTTGTAAAATCTAACTTCTCAGCTTCTTGTTTCAATATATTCGTGATTCTATTGCTATTTTTTTCATTAGAAAAGTAAAAATGAGCAACACACCATTTAAAGCATTGATTATCGTCGTTTTTAATGTTGATCAACTTGTATTTAGAATTTCTTAATTGTTCAGGTAATTCTTTGTAGCCTCGAACCTTTTAAATGTTTATTTTCGACAATTTTGATCGTAAAGTTTAACAACTTATTCAGTATCCATACGGATGAGATGTTTGTGTAATCCTCTATTTTATGTTTAATGTTCTCATACAGTCCTTTAATTGTCTTTAAATCTATGTAATCCCTGGAAAATGATATAAATTTATCAGAGTTGAACAATGCGGTCTGAACAATTTTCTCACTACCTAATTTAAATTTGTAAAACTTCCCTTTTAAATTTAACATTAATTTAACATTATCGAATTTCAGTTGTTTGATGACTTGTATGATTTCAAGTATTATATTGTTAAGATACAACTTTGGATCAATAGAATTAATTTCAGATTAGATATATTCAAAACACTTATCATCAATAGCTTTATCAATATGACCCCGCTTACATCCGAATTTATTCGTAAAATGCTTCTCAGAGTTTGCATGCAATGCGAGATCATCTACTTTTTTATCGCAAAGCTCGCAATAAAAGTAGAGGTTTGACAAAATACTTTCATTGAGCTTTTTCCTTCTGAATGTTCGATCGTTCATGAATTTTCAAGTTTTTTACCTTACGATCACATAATCTACAAGTCACTCCGAGCTCGCAGTATTTGTTGGTAATAATGGATGCATTATTCGCTCTACGATTCTTCTGAGTTTCTACGCTTTTGTTCATGTTTATTACTTCAACTTCACAAACTTCACATCTATGACGCCTTTTGTTAGTTTATACAGAATTTGATTTAGTCAAAATTTTCTAAAAAAAATGTATGCAAAGGAAAGTCACATTGAATGTATCAAATAATTGAACTATATGCTCATTCGAATACCTGTAATTTTTTTTACTATTGCAATTACATACATTAAATGTTTTATCAGATCTCATTTTATATAGTAAAAATTTTAAAAACACATTGAATAAATTCAATGTATTTTTAATGCATGCATTTGATCACAATGAATTAAACAGGGTAATGAAGTACGAAGTTTTTATTAATTCTTTTTCCATAGTGTTATAGGAGCAAATCTTGATAGTGTAGATGGGTAGTGAATTAAATCCGATGTGGGATTTTAACCTTTCCGATGGGCGGTGAGCTTCATCCAGTGAAAGTTGTGTGTAGGATGGTGACCTTGACGATGGGCGGCGAGCTTCCATCCAGTGAATGTTGTGTGGGGCTTGGTGATCTTAACGATGCATGCATCCGGCGAGCTTCCATCCAGTGGAAGTTGTGTGGAGGTTGGCATTCATTCAGGTGGCATTCCAGCTAACCTCCGTGCAAACATAAGAAAAGATGCCGAGCGAGCTGGGATCGAACTCATGACCGACCAGTCCATTATCCAAAGGCCCAGACCACTGCGCCACAGTGACTATCGGCCTTCATGACTCCCTGATAGCTCTTAAGCATCCACCTCGATCGATAATTAAAATTCCTAAAAAAGTACAATCCAGATCATGATGTATCCATAATACAAGATCATTCGAAACGTACACATAATACAAGAACGATGGTACAAAACTTATTAACATTGAATATTACTTTCTATGTCAAATGTCATCTCATATGTATCAATAACGCCTAAACGCGTGAAACGCACTGCTATCGCATCTAACCACACTTGCCCAAAACAGGTTCTACGGACTTCATGACTCGTCGCTGCGCGTTTTTTTTCTGTCTTGATGGTTTTATTGAAACTGATATTCACGATGCTACTGTTACTGCTCCTGACTTTTTTAAATTGTCATATTCATTTAGAACTACGAGTGTTTAAGCAACTAAATGATTAAGGGTGATTCATTACGCATGTTGATGAATTAAATTTAATTCTATACTTCAAGTACATACGAGTCCTTGTCATTTACGAGTCGTGCGTGCATGCACATCAACTGCTTACAGGCGCCCCAACATTCTTGCTTCTGATTTATTCTTCTGAGGGCTTGGGGTAAATACCGGGTTGAGGGCTCGGGGGTAAAAGTAATGGATCAAGTGGGTAAAAAGAATGGATCAAGAGGGTAAAGATAATGGT
>JALHKN010724485.1:0-13646 GCA_039513755.1 Hyalella sp. 3TK10
CTTGTGATGTTCGTTGATACAGATATCAGCAGCGTGAGTTTATTCTTAATTATAGAGTGAATAAGAAACTTACATGATAAACTTGCCTGTGATATTTGTTGATTCAAATGTCAGTGGAGTAATTTTATTCCCTTATGAGTGAAGAAAGAACTTTCAATGCATTCTTGAGGCATTCGTTGGCCCAAAAACGGCGACGTAAGTTCATTTCTCACTAGTGAAGTATGAACTTTCAATACAATTGGCTCGTGATATTCGGTAGTCCGAATATCGACAAAGTGAGCTTATTCATGGATAGTAAAAAATTAGTATCAAATTTCCAATTTAAAATCAGTTTTGATGTTCGTTAACCGAAGTAAATCATGAGGATGAAAAACGAATTAAGTTTGCGATTTTTGTTATGCAGTGAATGTGAAATTTCCGAGTAGGGTATTGTTGAATAAAATATGCGTTATTCTTCATATATCTTAAGTTGCGCATTGTTCATTTGCACTCAATATTAAAATGTGCTTCATTGAGTTTTGAAGAACACCGTACGCACCCGTTGCAATAAAAGTATGTAAATTTTACTCTTCAACCATGGTTCCTTTCGCACAAACTCATGCTCTTCATTCTTGTGTCTCAGGGGCATTCGGTCAGGTTCTCTAAAGTAATTATTAAATCATAAGTCTTCAAAAAAATATGCTGTCACTAACTAATTATCTAATTTTTCCAGCCAATCATAGAAGTGAGGGCTGAATTTGTGACTATTGTAGGTTGTGCTATTAGAAGATTAATTTGTTTACGAATAGCAACGTACTAGAAAACTCTGAATGTATTGCAAGCCTAGTGACAGTAAGTACATTTTACCAATATTTTTGGTTTTCAAGAGCCTTTATTCCTGTAATTTTCTTTAGCAGCGTTTTATTTTCCCATTCGCGTGTATGGTTCATTCTCCATAGATGAATTAACTGAATTCAACCTGTCGTCATAATAGGGTTAAAACGTAGCTGCTTCAGCCGGGAAAGCCATCGCAAGACGAATGGTAGGAGAGGGAAAGTTTAACTCCAGAGTACATGTACATGCTTGCCACAGTACCATTGTGAAACGAATGTGCATGCGGAAACCGAAAAATGTAAAAACTTCTTGAGCGTGATATTTGGTCATTCTTACGAGCACAATTTTGCTCGACAATGTCAAGATTTGGCTCTGTTGACAAAATAGAACTCGTCAAGGGTAATATCATCTCGTTACCGTCATAAAATGCGCGTGCAAACGACGCTAGATTACTGAAGCTCTTTGTGAGTAGGTAATTAGCTTTATCTACGAATCGCATTTTGATGGTAAAGAAAAAATAATGACTCTTCCTGCGAATAAAATCCTGTAAAATTATTTATTTTGAAAATTTTAGTCAATCATGGGGGTGATATCTCAATTCAAATACACAAGAAATATTTCTGTTTTATTTACCGCGTATTAGTGATAGATTTGATAGATGGAACGTCATTGTCGGTACTGAGATACTGATGGACACTGCTGGCAGGCACAGTATATGAACGCAAGCTCACCTCTTCCTGAATACCAAGACGCCTGCAAACCTTATTACCTCCGCCAGCAACGTGTTATGAGCTGTAAATATATCAGCCTCGTACTGCAATAAAAAATATATATAAGGTAAGAATCGTGCAGGCTGTTTTTTATCTAAAATCTAGATTCCCGAGCTTAGCAGTTTGTTATAGTTTTCAACTTCTCATCGAGTTCATTTCAGGACACCACATTTTTTGTACAGCCTAATTGGAAAGAACTTTGATTCAACTATTTTACTCTCTTACTGTTGAAAATCGTAGAATGTCAATTCTTAATTTTAATTTCATGGTTTAATTGTGTTCTTCACCGGCATACTAGACAACATCATTCAACAGAGATATTTTTTCCCGTCAAAACTGCACAAATTTCCAAAATGCTGCATTGAGTGAAATGCATTCGAGGTATTAGGAATTTGAAGAAGTTTTGCGATACGTTGCTCATGTCGAACGTTTGTCATGCTCTGAGGCGGCGAATGCGCCTCTCAAGTCCTGCAGAAATTTATTGCTGATCCTTCTCTTTGCGAGACAAATGTTCGCATTGTCAAGATCTGCTATCGGGCACTGAAATACATTTACAAAATATCTTTTTCCACGTGTAAGTAGCTGTACTTCGACCTTTTGAGATCCGAATGAATACCTAAGATACAGTCCATGTCATAAATGTGATCTCGTACACGTGCATTCATGCATCGATACATGAAAGAGATTCGGATAGTTTAGTGTCATTATGGCTTCAAGATTACTGTCGGTGTAATGCAAGCAGAATTTCCGCTGGACAAAAATGTGAAGTTAACATATGAATACAAAATGAAATCACAGACTCTTCAACTCCTAAATTTTCATGGATCAGATCCAAATATTTATCTTCAACTACGATCAACTGCAAACTATGTTAAAAAATTTGTCAATATGTGGCAATGTACAACAACAACAGTTTCATCATCAATGTCTGAATCTCATTTATTTGGTTAGAAAATCCTGGTAGGGACAAGAAGAGTGAGGGTATTCTTTTATTTTTAAATAATTGAAAACATTTAAGGTGAGTAATGTGCCTTTTTCAGCAATTCAAGAAGAGATAATTTTGTTACGCTTTACGGAGTGTATAAATTCTCGCTCAATTGCTCCATCGATTTGCCTCGGCATCCTTTCAGGGGAAAGCAGCTTTCGAACTGAGTACAAAATTTTGAAAAAGAATTAGTGTGGAATTGAATTGACTCGAGAATAAGTCTCCTATTCTGAAGATGCCGAAACTTATTCGCGATCACCAGTTTAAAAAATTCATTCACTGATGTTTTACAGTGATATTTGTACGCTTAGTTTTTCAAAAAGATTTAATCGTAATATCTTTCGCTTTGATTTATCCCTTCTTAGCTCCAAAATATTCTCTAAAAAATTTACATCCATGTTTAGTGCAAGGTCATTGACTCTTGAATTGAAAGTTTTGTTATCGCTTGATGAATTTATGTACATCTACGCAAGTGATACACTCTCGCGTATGGTAACCTCATACAAGCTGCCTGCAATGTCGCATGGCCAAACTGCAAGCAACAATTTACTGTCCTCGAGTGTGTACTGTGGGGGGCAAGTCATGCGGCGGCACTGATATTAGGTGCCATCATAAGAAAGGCCATTAAGTTACTAGATTGGCTGTTGCTCTCGTGTTCCTTAATTAGACTCAGTGTAATTAGATCTACTCCTGCGGAAGCGGCAATCAACCTCTACGAGGATCAACATCGATCCTGCGCGTTCCACGAATAACTTCCAACGTCATTTGCCTTAATGATGTCAGCCAGAGATGTTATGGCTGCCGAGACCCGCTGGACGCCTGACAGAATTGAGTCAGTTTCCGGGACTCAGAAACACCATAATTAGCCTGATTTCTCAGCCCCGACTTCAGGTCCATCTCCTTTTGTTAGGCGGTCGTCAGTCGTGACACTAAACCGATGTGGACTGGGAATGATGGCAGGTGTTGTCTCAAAGGGTGGCTTTCTTCTCCTGAATTCACAAATATTATCCGCAATGTTTTTAACCCGAACATCCATTTTTTACTAATTAGGGGATATGGAATTGTAAATTCCGACACCATAACGGTAGTGATGAGCAGTGATGTTCTACATAACGGTTGTGATGTTCTATTTTCGAACTAAAGTATTACGAACATTGTTATCGACTCGTTTAAAGACTCGAATAACAATAATATAGCAGCGGCTTTTTTTTATTTTGTTTCCACTAGGACCAAGTCGCTGTTTTGGATTTATTTTTACACGTGGGCTATTCCCGTTTTTAAAGAGGTTCCAGGAAAATATTACTCTTCGCTAAGTCCAATTTATTTTTTGGCAAATCATTTAATCGTAATTTACACAAATACTCAGAGCCGGAGCAATAAAAAACACGATTTGGGTTAAACTATCAACTTCCCCTAGACCAGATGCTAAATTAGGGTACCCATGATTTTTTCCTTGGCCTTGGAGAAATTTTGCGCAGGGATAAATGGCGGATTTTTCTAGCAATGGCGACATTGCGTTCAGGTCGGCAATACAAAGGCAAGTTTGCCAACTTTTCCAGGCTTTGACATTACGAAGCTTTACGACTCAGGGATGACACTGGAGCTTGTTGAAGGCCTTCAAGTTTCTTCAAAACTTTTCTGATAATTGATTTAAAACTTCTGCTGATGAGACACTGATCGATGAAGTTAACTAGACTTTGTTCAATCTCAAATCTACGGAGTCCGTGCGATGCATCATTCATTGGATTACATCACTTAGACTTAAAAATAAAATGGGTAATAGATAGCAGCTTCAGAATTTTGTAAGATATGAGCCATGTAGACGTTCCGATATGATATAAAAATAAAAATTAAATTTGTATTATTAAATACAGCGTGGTATAAAACGAGCTTTAGTCTGTGCTTCATCCGCATAAAATCATCATTCCTAAAATTTTCTTCCTAAAAAATCATTCAAAATTATCTTATTACTGAGTGATGCACTGCGATAACAACTAATGAACAATGAAGTTGTCCTTTCATTATTTATCTAATTTGAATTGAAAGAATTTTGTAAAACTTTTATCAATGACCATTTCTTATAAATAGCTTTCAGTTTTTTCAGTAAACGATTTGATATTTTTCGTTGATATTTCTCTACGTAAACTATGGACCTATCTAAAAAACACTGTCTTTCCCCAAAAGACCATTTGTGAACGTTTTCTTCTTCTATCAATTCTCTGAAAAATAGATGAAGACAAATTTTAATGCTAAGTTAATCTCATTTGTCTTTACTCATTTAACTTTAATCTCACAGGATGGATTGAGTCTAAGACCTTTTTTCAGCATTCTAAAAACCTTCAAAGGAAACTCAGATCATTTTCTTGCGTTTTTGGTTTGTAGTATTGAAAGGCAATCCGTGGATCCTCTTCGCATATTTCTCGTTTTATATAAATCCTCTTAGTCAATTTAGACTTGTCTCAAGTGCTCTCGACAGTCGACTTCAGATTCTGTCTCCTCGATTTGACTGACAACAATTTTTCCCTGAAAAGTCCACAAAACTTCAACACGAACTTTTCCCACAGCAAAACAATGTAAAGTTCATTTGATTGATTAAAAGAAAAAGTTCATTTTTGCTGGAGAGCTTTGGAATGTCTCTTCAATAAAGAAGACCGTGGTTCTGCAGGCGAGGAAAGTAGTTAATTCTACGATAGAACATTTTCTCGAGCAAAGTTCGCGGTCGTGACACTAGGTACATAAATATTTTCTCCATTCGTTTAAAAGCAAAACACAATCATTTTCGAGGTTAACCTTTGTGTGAAAGATCACTCTAGCATATATTTAATTGGCAATGAATTACAATAGTTTTCTATTCAGTTTGTGAGTGTAAAACCCGTGTTCTACCATTTCATTTACTATGATCCCTAAAGTTTTTGAACAGAAGGAAAACAAAATGAATAGAAACATAATTAATGGAAACATAATTAATGGAAAGTATTCCATTGCAGCCAGTTCAATCGCAAAGCTTATAATGGAAGCAATTGCTTATAAAACAATCAAGAGAAACTATCGCTGCAGGATAGGTAATAGATATGGCGTGTATAGCTACTTCCGCTGTGGCGAGTTCTCAATTAAGCCTAATCTCTTCCCTATTAGTGCCAGGTAATTTTTGGCTTATGCATCCTTATAGTATTATCTAATTTGCAATGACCGGCTGGTTAGTTCTTCGAAATTGGGCTTACTTCAATTTATTATTTAACGGATCAACTAATACGTATAAGAAAACATAGTATGACATAAGTATAACATAAAACAAGTACTTGCGTGAAAAAATTGAAAACCTTTAGTTTAATTTCTTCGAAGTAATTATTACGAGTAATCTAAAAATAAATAAAATGGTTTGCATTCACTTCTGTATAATCTAGATATCTTTTTGTTCGTGCTTTCTATGATCTGTTGAACGGACGATTAGTGATGGGTATTCTTCGGTAGTTATTTTTTCCGAGTTCAAGTGCTCATAAGGAGATGTTTGTAAATTCGTACTGGTAATAAATAGTTTTGATCAGTGCAGAATTTTTCCCAATTTAGTCTTGATTTAATACATCATACAAAAAATCTGATGGTCACACAATTTTATGTCGTAAAACACAGTCAAATAACAGCAATTTTGCTTTGGAAATAGAATCATTGAAAAATCACGTCTATAATTAGTGCTACAGATTTGCACTATTTTAAACTTAATCGATAAGAATAGCTTGTAAATTTGGGTTTTGCACCACAGTCCAAAATTTGACGTCACGATCGTATGATCATTTCAATTGAGGAGCTAAATTCACGACGGACTTACATGCACCGTATTTGTTTTAGCTATTTATCCGTGTTCCTTAAATAAATTTCATTCCGGCCGTCAGGAGTTCCAGAAATAAAACGATTATTTGATCGCTACCAAGTTTGACTTCATTCAAATAGGCAAGGAATGGCCGCACCGAATTTACTTGCCGAAGAATGACAGTTGAAGACTTTGATCCTGCAATATCGGTTGATCTGAAACCTATTCTCTGCAGGATATTTGAGTCAGAGCTCCTAAATCTGTTTGCTTGGCGAACAATCCTCAGAGGATTGGCGACAACCCAATTGATTCTGTGACTAGAGAAAAATGGGCACAATCTTCCAGCTGAGGTGGAATCAGGCTCGGATTGTGAAAAGGGAATAATGCACCTACACTCTTCTATGATCACGTCAAATTCAATTATAGAATATTTTGTCAATATGCGTGCGAACTAAGGTTCTACTGCGAAATTACTGTGAATTGTTTGATACTCTGCTTCTAATTGTTGCAAATAAGAAACGGGAAAAATCAGAAAGAAGATTCTGAATGCACTGAAAACAAATTTTTTATATATACAATGTATTTCGAGTATTACTCTTGACCCATTGCTAATATTTTATGCTATGAAGTATTACCTTACCTCGAAATATTAGCGGGTGTTACGATGTAGCTGTAAATTTGTTTAAAAATGTATGTATCTATTATAAATAATGGGAAAATTGTGTCATGATCATAACACACGAGGCGCGACAAACATAAGTCGTCGGGACTTACTCGTCAAACAAAAAACTGTGGCAACAAACAATTAAATGAATGTAGTTCGACTCATGTGTTCATTTTAATTTGTTTCCAAAATTTTACCTTCTATTTGTGTGATAAAAAATCCACGGTTTCTGAAACACACATTTAAGTATCTCAATTTTTAAGATTATGTGAATCATATATTCACATGATATGAAGCACAGAAATTTCATATTCATTAATTTTAAAATCTCATCCAATTTTAATAAACTTAAACTTGAACATCTCAGTGAGCCACATCCCGTCGCAGTGAACCGTTTTGCGTGGGAGACGTCCGTCCTAAGTACATAAAGTGAACAAATCAGTCCTTCTCAAAGAACCAAATCAAGTCTTGGTGGACCATATCAAGTCTCATTGAGCCTAATTACGACTCAGTAACTATATAATGTCTCATTAACCCATATGATAAGGTAGTGAACCCTATTGGATGTCAGAGAACCATATTGAGTGGCAGTGAACCATGATGAGTGGCAGTGAACCATGATGAGTGTCAGTGAACCATGTTGAGTGGCAGTGAATCATATTGTATTGCAATGAACAGTATTGGTTAAAAAATTTGTGTGTTAGTGAATTGATTGAGTGTAAGTGAACGATGATACCACAAGTATGCTCAAGAGATTCATTTCAATCTCATTCCTGCTCCGTCACAAGGATCACGTAACTGATCAAACAAATCTCTCGAATTAGTTGTCATAGGTCTCCCAGCTAGAGCATTTGCATGCAAGTACAGCGGGTTTACATTAATGCCAGTCGTAATTATTGGGCAACGCTCTAGCTATTTCATTAGACTTCATATTGAACAAGGAAGCCATCGTTGTCTAAAGCGGAGCAAGTTTAATCTAGCTACCAATATGAGCGGGAGCCCTCGAGATTATTTCGATGCTGCCATTACTATTAATGACTTCTCCCTCTGACAATAAAGACTTTGTGTGCTATGCAAATGAAATATGGGCATGAGCTTTCACTATCGCAATTATCTGCAAGTTCTAATTGTTTTTCATTGAATAATTATCAGTCATGTTGCTGTTAGGAATTTCTCTGTGAAAACGACTTCACGTAGTGCGAAATTGTTTTGTATCTCGAAATCACATACATATCATTTTTTCGATCGAAAATTTCAATCGAATAATCAGAAAATCTTGAAACATCCATGGTAATTTTAAAACAATTAAGCACTGTTCAGAGTTGTTAAATATTATTAGCAACTGTATTTTCAAACCCTCTCATTAAACAATTCAAATAAGTAGAAGTGTAAGTTTTATAGCTCAGTGAAGCACCCTGATCGTAATATTCAAAAAATCAAAAGTTTCATACAAATTATTTATGATGCCAACTTCAGGCTTACTTTCCCCTATTGAATCGATACATTCTTCTGATTTACTAATGAATGTACTGCGCGTTTTTTTTATTTGATGTATACGACGTCGTTTCCTATATTTGTAGGTACATTTTTCAGGTCTTAAACAGACCTGAACAGATACATATACTGCTACTTGTGTGGTCTTCATCGCATCTTCTACCAAGTTTAATTTTTTTTAAACACTCCAGTCATTATAAAGTTAGAACTTCCTGCGTCATACACCTTGCGTGCTTCATATCAAACCTTACTTGCTTCTTATCGCTCCCTGTTTACCTTATATCGCTCTTTACTATCTTAAAATCGAGCATTCGACCAGTGCTATCGCACAAGCATGACATCACGGAAGCCTAATTTAAGGGTAGGTGGAAGTTTCAATTTCCGAGTTTACCCCGCGAGATGATGTTGGCAACAAGCATCGCAGCAGATGCCATCAAAACTCATTCCCAAGAATGGATTTCGAAAGACTTTGAAGTAACCCTGTGGCTGGTCTGACGGGACTCTTCATCTCTGTCTGTACATACAGAGCTCGACATTTCGCTTGTCACGGTGCAGTCTCTCAAAGAGTCTTGTTTACTTAAGCTGATGACTTGTCGAATATCAAAACAGTCTGGCCAGACTTATGGGTCGTCTCTGTCAACAGAATCTAAGTTCTCATCACTGCCGTGTATTTCATGGACGACACCCAAAACGCATCTGGGCGTCAATGCATTTCCTTGCTCAGCAATCTTTGATAAAGCCAAGACGGGATCGTGAGCAAAAATTTATCACAGGAAAATATTGAAAATTGGATACTCTGTAATTATTTTCTTTTTATTGAGAGATCATGTCCCGAATTTTACTATTTTTCTTTTTACTTTTTGTTAATTAATAATATTCTTTTTTTTTTTGTTGTTTCTCCGACTGATCAGCCAACAACTGGTGAAATTTTGGGAGAATATATCTCTGTAATAATCTTATATTATAGCTTTTATAACTATATCGAAAGAGCGATAAAATTCGCATGCAATTCAAATTCACTTCAAAAATGCATTTTCTGTAAACATATTTACAATTATAGAGCACAAATGACAAAACACCAAATAATAACATCAATTTTCACAAAAAATATCAAGGAACTCCTTCGCAATATGTAAAAGAGCCACTCGACTGGATTTTCACTGAAGTTATTTGCAAATATGCAGACATAAAAAGTTCAAACAAATACAAACTACGAAATAAGTTCGGTATATTGCTTCCATGCATCGGATCCTTCAGAATCTTGAAGCCTACGCAACGCCCTAGAGAGCCAATTATTCGGGATTGTAATAGGAAGTTCTTATTGTAGGTGCATGAATTGGCATTCCTCAAATATAATCCTTTCGTGCTGACTCGAAATAATTTGGTTGCATTTCTTTAATGCATTTGATTCCTCAGAATCTCGAAGTTATAACACCTACGCAATAACGAAGCGCGCTACTTAGACGGGGTTATTACATGAGGGAAATGCTGCGTCTTCGCATCATTAGGTGCAAGCAATCCCGTGTAGGAGAAGCAGTGGGATGCCGTGTCGGCTGCTCATCACATTACTTAGCACGCGTCGCACGGGCTAATGAGCCATCTACACACTCCTCGTGCAGCTTAATGAACGACTGAGACACCGCACTACAGACTGATGGTAGTACTCACGAGAAGAAATGAATTAAACTCGCCCAAAATAGGATGGTGTTCTTTGTTGTCCCATGAAATGGAGAGTGCGTCCTGCGTTTGTCGCTTAAAACGAGTGGTTTGTTATTTGTATGTTAGTAATATGGAGCGAGACCGAAAATACGCGTTCCAGACTGATGGTTGTAGGTACAGTACTCACAAGAACCAATGAAGTACACTCGCCTAAAATAGGATTGTATTCTTCGTTCGTCTCATAAAAGGAGGAGAGTATCGTTCGTTTGTCATCTCAGGCTGGGTTGTTCCTTGTATGTTTGTAAAATTGGAAAGAGAAACTAACAAAAATAAATGAAGTAAACTCGCCTAAAATAGGAGAGTGTCCTATGTTTGTCATCTCAATCGATGTTGTTCTCTCTATGTTGGTAGAATAAGAGAGAGACCGAGACACAGCTCTCCAGACTGATGCTAGTACTCATAAGAGGAAATATGATGAACTCCCCTGAAATAGGACTGCGTTGTTTGTTTGTCAGTTAAAATTAAGGGCATCCTGAAAGTTGTTAAAATGGGGAGAGACCGAGACACCGCGCTCCAGAATGATGTTGAAGAAGTTAATTAAACAGGACTAAAGTGTAACTTTTTCTTTGTTTGTCCTCTGAAATGTGGGTTTGTTCTTTCTATGTTAGTAGTGACCGAGAAGGTTATCAGATGGGATGTTTAGTTATTAGTCAATTTAGTCTGTAGTTAAATTTTCTTCACGGTAAAATATTAACTAAGCTCATGGGGAAGACAAATTATTATTTTTTCGCCGACTAAAATGAGAAGTTAGTTCTTTATTTTTCACCTAAAGTTATTAGTTGGTTTATTGTTTGTCCCCCAAAATAGGAGTTTGTTCTTTTTTTGTGGGCCAAAATGAAGAGTGTGCACTTTGTTAGTCGAACAAAGCGAAAGATGGGTTCCTTGTTTGTCAACTAGAATAATGAGTTGATTCATTGTTTGTCTCAAAAAATTAGTTTGTTCTTCGTTTGTTGCCAAGAATAAGTAAACTTTTCTTTGTTTGTAACTTACAATTTTGATTGTGCTGATGCCCTGTAATAAATGATGCCCCTTAAAAATTATGAGTTTGTTTTTCAATTCTTGCCTAAAAAGAGAAGTTAATCGCTATGTTTCAACTGAACGCCTGAACGACTTAGTAACTAAACGACTGAACGACGTAACTGAACGGCTGAATGACGTAACTGAACGACGTAACTGAACGACTGAACGACTTAGTAACTGAACGGCTGAACGACTTAGTGACAACGACTTAGTAACTTAATGACTTAATAATCGAACATCGTAATTTTCCACATCGCGAGTTGCAACTCAGGAATTTTATTTGATCAAAAAGAAGGGGGCTGAGCTGTAACCATTCTCAACTTGAAATCAAATCAAAACTATAGGCATAAGTTCTTCTTACATAAAAAAGTTTTTATAGCAAGGATTCTTTGGCAAGGTCGAACGAATATCATTCAATCAAGATTTTACAGTTTGGCATTCGACGAAACAAAAGCTGCCTGAGGCTTATTTCCAATTGTCATGCACCGATAATTCAGTTGTCCCCTTATTTTCTTGTGCGGGGCCAACAAAATTTAGGTCAATCAGAAGTTCAGACAATCCTACAGCAGCTCCGCTAATCACCGATTGCTGATATAGAACGTCTGGTTGACGAGCGAATCAAAGTATCAATATCAGTTAAAATTAGGATCATGAAATAGTAGAGATTCGATTTCGGAGTATCATTGAACTCAAAATCTAGATTTCCAACACTCCCCTCTTACTCTGCCTCATTTCATACGAGATCCTCCATCGGATTTCCGTCAATTTTTCCCAGGTTTTAGTTGCCCATACCTCAGCCTCCTAAAACCTTGAACGCGAACAAAAACTCAGGAGCATTTCTGGACGGCGTTTGGACCTCTCACAGACGCGTTTCCGCCGTAAAGTGAGCCGGAATGTCTTTTCTTTTATTCCACAGGATTTTTGTTATTCGTAATGACATCTCATCAGTAACTTGAGGTTTTAGATGCAACCAAGTCTAAACATATCCTCCATCAGATACTAAAACTATGAATTGTTTGCCTGTATTTTATCTCTTTTATTTGCGGCATCAGACAGTGAGATACATTCATACAAAAAAAAACGTTTATTTATCATCCAAACTTAACCTTTTTAACACTTATTCATTCGTCAGGTACACAAATTTGAACTCGAAATTTGTTGCAAAATACCGTTTTATTTTAATACATTGACTGATGCCCCAGGCAGATGAAGAAAAATCACGAACATTTAAACGGATGAAATCATCGTCTCGTTAATTGGTTTTGTCAAGCAAGTGTCGGGGACTCATTTACGATCGCAATAAAATCTGCGAATTTTATTTTCCTTCATGGGGTAATTTTTTCAGTTAAGTATACATTCAATCTAACATTATAATAAGATAATATTTTATTGAAAAGAAATAAATGTGAAGTCAGATCAAATAATATTTCCTTTTGGGAAATTTTAGTTGTTTCATTGATCTGGTATAAAACGTTAATAAATAACTTCACTAAAACCTGACTTAGGTCAAGGCAAAAATTATTTTACTTCAGTCCCACCATCTACTCGATGCCCGACATCCGACAACGGGCCGATTAATGATATTCATTCAGCCTTGATCTTCGGTGAGGGTGCTCTGGCACACTAGTCAGTTTTAGTTCTACATCCGAAGTCATGCAGAGAAGTCATGCAGAATTAAAATGAAAGTTCTTGAAGTACATTTAATATCATGAATATTTCGGCATCTTGACTCGAAAAGCAAGTAATGCAGATTAAGTTTAGCTTTCAACCTTTTTAATAACTTGAAAATTGAATCGCGTGACAGCGTTTTCACAAAAATACTCATGCGAATTTGCTTTCGAATAATGTCATTTGTTTTGAAAGTTTTAACGAAGAAAGAGAACCTGGCCACCGTCCAGCAGAGGCATCGTCCCTCACCCGACTCTATGTTAACTTATGTCGTTCCCTGATGTTTTTGCCGTGCCGTCCATTTTAACTTATCGAAAAAAAATGCGTGATCATGTGAGACAATTAAAGTTTATAGGACATTTTTTTGCCCACACAATTTTCATAATGAAACATTATCCAGATAATTGTGCTACTCTCTTACTGATCGACGAATTACAAACGGAGGAGAAAACTAGATACAATTGTATGATAGATTTTGAAAGATTTACTGTGAAAGCAAGACTAGTTGGTTCCATTTATACATGTTTTTCTTTAGTAGAATGAATCCTTTTTAAGGGGCTGAAACGCAAAATTTTACTGGCAAACTTTCACCAAAAAAAGCGCTAATTTTGGCACATTCTAAAGTGCAATCAAATTTGTTTGAATAACTTATCCACCCTGGCTATGATTTTTCACATAATTATTGTTCTAGTTTCTTCAGGCTGG
>JALHKN010725193.1:0-11211 GCA_039513755.1 Hyalella sp. 3TK10
TTTGTCATGCACAGGCCCTCTCCCAGCTTCTCCTTGATGACTCATCTTCTAAAAACCACAGGTAATTTCTAATTGAGTGGCAGCCAGGGAGCTCTCATAAGAGTTGGCAGCAAATGAATAGGCTGCACAATACCTTCCTTTGCATATCCACTCCAGACTCATAGCCACAACAACCCTAATAGAGCCATCGCATGGGTCTCTCTCGGCCTATGCCAGTGAAGCCTGTAGCCACTAACTATTGAAATTTTACAAGCTCTTCAACTAACTCAGGTTCAAAACTGCTGTCCTCCTATGTCTTCACAGTACAAACCACGGGGAAGCGTCAGATCCTTAAATCAGACACTCTTCCTTGCAGAAAAGAAATGCCCTATCTCACCCACCCCTCAACATCTGACTAAAGAGTACCAACATATTGTTGGTGGAGAGCTTTGATATGACTCCATTGATCCTCTTCCCTTCCTTTCTCACCTCTCTTCAGGCATTACTTCCTCTTTATGCCATGCTGCAGCCACACCAGAAGACCCCTCTCTGCCAGGTACTGTTGCTGAACTCCTCTTAAACTTTTTCAAGTCACATTTTGCAAGCTATCCACATTTTCTCAGAGTATCTAGCCTCCTCCAACAATCCTCTATCATCAGTTCACATCCTCTTCTTGTCTCACTCCTCAGCCATTTGACCTCTTCCTCATTATGCTCTTGACACCTATCCCTCTCTAGAATTTCTAAAGACCATTCTCCATCTTGGGACAACACCTCTAAGCAAGGCCCTCTACCAGACTTCTGAAGCCTCTTCATCACTCTGCTCTTCTTGCCAAGTCCCAGAACCTACTTGTCATGACCTCATTGGCTGCTCAGTGTTCTGAAGTTTGTGTTCACCACCCTCCCCTCCCCCAAAACCGCAGCTACATCAGAAACAGTTGTTGCTGCAATGTGGTATGCTGGATGTATTATAGTGCCTAGTTTCACAAGATCCTAGATGATCTCCTACTTATGTTTGAGTAACTTTCATGATGCATGAATAACTGCCTGTTTTTTGTGAGTTGAACTTAATGAGTAGTTGGTGTTCATGGTTTCCATTTGGAAACCATGATCCATTAGTTTATGAAACTGCAGTGGTGCCTGTTGAATGATTCTAAACAGCTACGTACCGTGTTTAGTTCTCTCCTTGACATACATCATTCTGGAAGGTGCATTTGTCACCATATGCCTTAAACACAATCAAGAAAAATACTTAGAGGCTGTATTTTGCTTTTTCTCAAGGGTTCCTGGCATTGGTTCAGATTTGACCACACTGAGATGTTGAAAATGAATATCTGTGAGATTCTTTAGTTCCAGGCAGTAAACCCATGGCAGATTGAGTCCTACTTACAAGCGGTACATAATGCAGGTCTGGCATTGCATGTGGCAGCTTAATTTGAATGCTATTGTTGCCAGTGATTAAGAGGATAGACTTGATAATTAATGAAATGTGTTCCTATGAGAAGTAAATAATAAAACACAAACTCCACCCACCAGTGCAACTGTGTTCCTAAGTTAGGAGGACCTTCAGTTCATCAACTTATTTAAAATTAGGCCTAAAAATTTGTCACTGTGCTTTAAGTGTACTGTGAAACAACTGTAATTTTGCATTTAGTTCAAGTAAGCAGTGAAAAAAAAAATTGTGAGCATAGGTAGGCATGTAGGTTTTGTTACAAAGTAGCATGTTTCAACCTCCTGTAACAATGTTTCTACCAAATGCAAGCAATAAAGATATATTATAGAAAAGATTAAGCATGGTCATTAGGATTATTTTAAATCATCAAATCTAGACACTACGGTCTTCCAGGTTTCAAAAAGACTTGGCCTAACTGTAACTCACTATTGCTTTGACGATTGGTGACAGTGGCAGTACCTAATTTTTTATTTTGTCATGCAATAACTACTAAACTATAGCCAGCAATGCATCTTTATTAACTATTATTTCTCCACTACAGCTGACTAAGCTAGGCCCATGGTCTGTTGTGTGCTCTTAGCCTATTGTGTGCTCCTATCCCAGCCAAGGAAAGTTTTGTTATGGAGTGATTGCTCCTGTTGATGTTGAGGCTGAAATCACTGCACTGAAGAGTAGAGTGCAGGTCTGTGGTTTCAGTAAATTGTAAAGATGGAGGGATTGAGTGGAAATGTGGAGGTTAAGAATGTGCCTTCTACTTCCATTCAAGTTTCTTTTCCAGGCCGAGAGCTCCAGACAAAACCTAAAATTTCATATATATACTGTCTACTCTGTCCGTGCCTATTTTTTTCAATCACCAAAGCAAGCAATAATAAATTTAATATAGAAGAAAACAAACATGAAGTGAAGCAAGCAATTTAATGGTAAAGAACTCAAAGTATGAGTTAAAGTAAATAAAATGTTAAAGTGTTGAAGAATATATTCAAGTGAAACACTCATCAACATGGCTACATCGAGCTGGTGACTAGGATTTAATTGAGAAGCCAAGCATCTCCCTTATTGGGCTTGCCTTTACAGTTTATGATTCTCTGTAACAAAGACTGAAACATAGAAAACACTGGGCTGTTAGGTACAGGGCAGAGCCAGAGGCTTTAGGAATTGATTTTTAACTGTAAAAGAGCTTAAACAAGCACAGATAGAGTGTGTTACACAATATGATTCAGCCCAACTTCATTATGAGATTTTAATGAGTTAGCTTTGCCTTAAATTACTTTCATAAAACGTAGTATACTTTGATTAGGCCTCAGGCTTACCTAAAACTTTATTTTTGTACATTTTACAAGCAGGCCACCATCCGCTATTTTCCTTCATTGAAGTAAATATTTTCAGATCATGGAATCCTCAACCCAAATTTGTTCACAGTACACAGTCTGGCTTTGAGCAGCAAATAGGTTTATGGACCAATAAACTTGGTGCTTCCAAGCTTTCGGGAACGTAGGTTATAGCCATACAAATGGAATTTGAGCCTCAAGTCTTGAAGTATGATACTATGCCTGGGCATGGAGAATACAGACTGCATGTCAATCTTCAGGTATTGCATGCATTTCATGTTATTTGCCTTTGACTTTTTTATTACTATTGATGAAATCAGTCTAATGATCCTGGCTTCTTCTCACCTTGCTGTTGTAGAACTACAAATTATTATAAGTTTATTAGGGGTTAGTTATTATATATGTTATTGTAGAACTGTGGTAGAACTGTAAACTATAATTAGTTTATTTGGTTAGTTATTATGAGTTATTTTGCTAATTAGACTATAGAACAGAATCAGAAACAAATTCTTAGAGATTCACTAACTATCAAATGCACTCGATTCATTTTTCAAATTGGTGGTTTTATTAATTTTTGACCAAAATCAATAATTAAATAAAAGCCATATGAAATAATACATTTTAGTACACATTTTTGTTCCACAGTTTTATTAGGTTCAAATTTAAAAAATATAAATCTGAGCAATCCTGTACATTTTTTTTTTAAATTATACTTTTACAGTGTCTTCCATGATGGAATTGGAAGAAATGCTTTCCAGCAGATTCTATGTGAGTAAGAGTGAATGTTTTGTGACTTGTGTAATGCTTTTTGACCCTTTTGCAGGCAAGTGATCACATATTGTAATGCAAATTGGCGCCCAAAATAACCCCCGCACGCCCACCCAGTTTGTGTTTGAGGCTACGTTATCATGCCTCTGCCAATCACCAATCATCAGCCTATCGTAACATAGATAACATCAACCTTTACCATGCTCTAAAATTAGAAGATGAGCATTTTGAAATAAGTAGCAGCCCAGACACCAAACATTAAGCATCTTTCCTCTTTTTTTTATCACATAAGTAGCCTTATCTCACTAAGTAATGTCAGTAACTTGATAATATTGCATTGTATTACAGTTAGATAGTTCTCCTCGCATTTAATTTTACATGATATACAATTTTTTTAGAATAGTGAACATATATGATGAACTCATCGATTGCGAATTGCAACTTCGATATACAAAATTTCATATGTATATATATCTTATAACTGACCATATTTTTTGGTTCTAGCCACAAAGAAATGAATTTCATTTTCAACTATCATGGCATGTAAGACTTAGAGCAGGATCAATTCAAACACTCAATCATGCATGTTTTTTTGGTCTGTTTCAAAAGGGTGAATCACATTTAGATTTGAACTGGTTTTAGATTCCAGAAAAATAAATCTACCAAAGCCAAATCAACTCTAATCTAGAACGAACATGGCAAATTCTGGCATACATGAAGACCTCAAAGGCCTTTTTTTTAAAGTGCTGAGCATTTTCAGAAATGATGAGTTAATAAATGGCTGATTTACCTATTAAATTGCTTAGAGGAATGTGTGGAAGCAAAGCTTCCTAGCAATGTGGCAGTTTTTTTCAGAGCCAGCAAAGTGGTATTTGAGAGAATTTAATAGTCCTATGAGCTTAGAGTCTTAACTTTGATGACCATGTGTTAGCATAAAGATCCCATGCTAACTTTGATTTACTTGTTTAATTTCTGATAATTGCTGCTGTATAAGCCATACTGACTGATGTGCTGTACTGTGGGCATCAAGGTCTCCTCTCTTGTATTTATCCTGACATGTTAATAGATTCCTGCTATGATTCAATTGTTGCTGAACCACAATGTATTACGTCTGTTCTCAATAAGTCATTATAGAACCTCAAAATACTGAGAATGTAAGATTTATGCAAGTCTGGAGTCAAAAGATTCCACTAAAATTTAGTTTGCACAGACTTTGCACAGAAGATTCCACAGACTTCCTCTATGGGTGACAGAGAAACCAAATTATAATTGGATTCAATGGATTAATTAATAATGGAATTATTTCTGATTTCAAGCTTATTTTTTTTTTTACTGTGGACAGGATAAATTCATTTGGACTCCAATTCATGATCAATTTTATAATTTTTTCCTAATTTACACCCAACAGCTTAAAGGTGTTGAATCTCAAACCAAATTAACATCATATAGTCCGATGGGGTGAAACACGACTGTAAGGTAAGAAACGGCCGGCCCATGGCGGGCATTCAAACTCTAGCTAACTGTAGTACTGGGAGCAACAAACACTGAAATGACTGGAAATAAATGCTATAACAGATTCCACCGTAAAAAATTTTCCAGTGCAGTTCAAATGGCCGCCATGGGCAGGCCGTTTCTTACCCCATCTGACTAAATGCATTCAATTCTCACTTGTCCCAACTCCCTATCTGCCATAAATCAACCCTAATCCAGATTGAGATTCAGATTTTGTATATAAGTGCCTAATCAAAGATGCCTAGGACAAAATTTGAAAGAAGCTAATGCTGCCTTTCATTTTTCTGTTATGTGCTTAATTTATTGTTTTATTTTACATTGATCTGTGTTTTGCAGGTCATCAGTAATAACGGCACAGAAAACTACAGGGGACACTATGCTCAGAGTGTGGGAGTGCACAGCTTGGCTGTCTACCCTGCTCTTCAACCATCTATGCCTGTGCCAAGCAGTGAAGCAAACAAAGGTTTCACTTTTAAGAAACAGCTAACTGCATTGATACTTTCAGATGTTATCTCATGTGTGGGCTTTTTGTCAGATTAACCACCATGCATACCACCTGTAGTACATAGATATGGACTTTCATAGCATGGCAGTTGTTGTGGCTGGAATTAGGCAAATATAATTTTATTAACTAAATAAGTATTGTTAAATGTTCCTCAGATTGTGTAAATATACTAAATCTGTATTTCAGACCAGATTTGGTTTGACCATTTTCTCTATAGCTTTTTTGTTTGAATTTTGTTTTTGCCTAAATTCTGACATAAATATCGATCCTGTGTGCAATTGTCGATGTTAAGAATGCCATCAACTATTTTGTTGAATGAGAAACTATTGTTTCCAGTTTCATCAAATATTCTGCACATGATTTTATGTGACAAAGGGGACTTTGTGATAATGCATTTCCGTTTCTCTGTCATGAAATTCATGTAGCTCATTAATTGTATGTACACTACATCCTAATTCTTTTTAGTCACTTTTCAGCCCTCATTGCACTAATTAAAGAATTTGCTCAGCATCATGAGATGAGCAGCATAAGTTGAAAATATAATCTAAAAGTAAAAAATATAAATTAATAATTTGTAGAGATGGTTTTCCATTCATTTTTATGTAGGGTTTTCTCGTAAAAGCTAAAATGTAAAAAAGTGGTTTGGGTGCAAAAAAAGTTATAGTTATGCCTAAATAACTTTTATCAAAATACCATTTCTCAAACACAATTCTGCATTGATTTAACTATCAACTATCTCATTAAATTTAATGTAATCATTTATTCAATTCTACCTAGGAGTGTGTGTGGTTCAGCAATTATCTCCCAGAAGTTGGCTCTTCTCCCGGCATTCTCGCCAACTTGTAAATGAAGCCTTGGGCACCTTCAGGAGTCTCCAAGGCATGGTGGAGGATGCCACTCCACGGGAGGGTGATGACCCACTTGATTTAACGTCAGCTCTCATTAACAAAAGTCGCCAGTACAGGTTGGTTCATTCGTGCTCTAGTCCAGACATGGAAGTAGTCAATCAGATGACTGTGCTGAAGTCACCACAAATGATAGCATATCTTACATCAGATTCATTAGATCAGATGGATGTCGAAAATGTCACCACCAAATACTACCAATGAGACAGCAATAGGATCAAATCATTCATTTTGTATAATGCTTTGGGGTTTCTTGTGTACTTGAGAGAACCATGCTAATGTCAGCTTACATCAAAAATCACCTCTATCAATAATATTTATATTACCTACAGATCTATGCTTCAGGCATGCGTGTGTTCACTTAACAGTGACCTGGATAAGCTTGAGCCTGACAGTGATGGATATCAGGAGGTTTGTTATTAAATTTAATTTGGCTATCAAGACGTAAACACAGACGTGTTTTAATTTTATTTATTGTGTTGTGGATCTAATGAATGCATAATGGTCTTGTTCAGGAATTCTTTAAAAAATGAAGTGGAGAGTGGAAACATTCAGATAATATTTTTGAATACGATGTATATATAAATGTATAATATATTTGAATAAGATCCAATTACCTGTGGTTGTAGCAATATCGAATTTTCCCAGATGGCTGGACAGTGTCAGTTGCTCTACAAAATGGAGCTGCTCATGGGCCTAATTGAAATTATCTTTGTGGACTCGAGACCTGGTAGGATCTACTGAATTAATTAGCTTTTTCTCTTGTATTCCACAAATTGTTACTACAATCTGATACAATTTATGTGAGAATAAAGTTTGTGCTGATTTTTATGCATGACAAGTAAGAACTATAAATTGTTTTATGGTGTGAAAAGTTAAATTAGTTACAAGCAGTTTTTTCTCGTGCTAATTTGGCAAAATGGTTCTCTTTATAACCACACGCAAACTTGATTTAATAATTTATAATGAATGTATATACTGAAACCTAATTGTTATCATTGTGAATGCCTTTCCTTTATTCAACTACGAAAACAAAATTTCTAATGACAAATATTAAATCTCCTTTAATTTTCTTGTAAGTTAGTGTCTGTGTTAAGTAACTAAAAGTTCAGCGGTTGTTCGCTTATATCCAGCGCACAATAAATGAATATGCTAACATGTATTTCGGTGCATCAATGCTCTCGAGAGGCATACAATACTGGAATATGCTTTTGTAAAGTTTGGTCTTTTAAACTCTCATCAGCCATACAATGATAGAATGTTTGGTTTCTAAAGAGTTCGGTTCTTATTTACTCATGTCATGATTACAATTCTTTTATGTGCTGTAAAGTTTGGTTCGTTTAAACTCATCAGCCATACAATGATAGAATGTTTGGTTTTTTGAGAGTTCGGTTCTTATTTACTCATGTCATGATTACAATTCTATTATGTGCTGTAAAGTTTGGTTCTTATGAACTCTTATCATGCTTATCATAATTATATATTATGTTTGTTGCAGGAAGTTTAATCTTGAGTCAGTTGGTGTGCTGGGTTCGCCTGCACTACCCCGCCTGTACCGAGCAGATGGTCGAAATCATGACGCAGGAGGACCCATCCCAGAACAACCTTTATTGGCAAACGGTTTGTCACACGATTCATATCCTAACCCTTTTTTATATCTGATCACTGCATTTCTTGGTTGACTGCACTGTAATTGCACTGCAACTGTATATCCTGACATAATTCAAAAGTGGTTTACAATTAATTTGATGGAAACATACAATTTTAGCCGCTTACAGTTTTGGCAGAAGGTCAGTTCTGTGCTAACTTGCAAACGTATTACAGGAATTCTTCTGTTCTATTGTTTGGAAACATTTTTATCTCTGTTCAAGAGTTAATTCGCTCACGTTTCTAATCATTGACAGAAATCTGAGATGGTAGAATTTTTTTATCAGTTGTTGCGAGAGCTCCAATAAGTTTGCGTCTACATTGATCGTTTGTAGCAGCACTGCATAAGTAATAGAAGTAAGTAACGCAAGTTTACGGGAAATGCATAAAATTATTTTGTTTTTATAAGGTTTCTCTCATTTTATTCATCCAATTTATTTCAACCCGAACGTTGTGAAGCTCACGGTATCTACAACGTTTTATGCTTACCCTTCCATATTTTGACTAAAGATTATTTTTCATGTCAATTTAGTTACCAGTTTTTCTTTCTGAGTTTATGAGGTGAGTTGATGCAAAAACCTGTATAAGTTGATTTATGATACGCGCAGATTTACAAGTTGGTTTGCCAAGGCCGCATGTCTGATGCCAGGCAAATGCTGCAGCAGCATCCCTACTGCCACACTGACGCATTTGTGGCCATTGAAGAAATTCTCAGAAAGATGCCAACGTATCAGGTACGAGCCACCAACAATACACTGAGCTACAGATTTTAACAGTAAACTCTTTTAAAGATTCTTATTGTAATGAATAATAAAGCCAAGAACTGTTTTTATTTATTTTGGAAGAAGTTGGTTGAAATTTTGAAAAGTCCCAAATTTTTTAGTATGTTAGTGTATGATCATCTTCGATTTTTGGTTAATGTTCGCTGGCATAAAGTTGACATTTACTGTCCAGTTTTTCTTGTTGCTGGTGTATTTCATTTGTTTAAGTAAGAAAACTCTTGCCATTGATATCAAGATTTCCCATGTTGCAGCTGTACAGTGGAGTATCAGATGGCGAGTTTATGCTTCGCTGGCAGCACTGGCAAGCTGAATGTGAGAACAGACTCCAGGGAGGAGAGTTTGCAGCTTGGAGTCACCTCAAGAAACTCGCGGAGGTTACTGACTGAGTGTGCAGACTGAATGAATATGAGACTTGCATGAATGTGAGGCCTGAAGTCTCAGCTTGAAGTCTCTGCATGGTACTTAGTGTACATTTTTTTTAAAGCCTAACCTCTTTCGCGACATTTCTCCTGAATTTTATATTTTTCTTTTGTAATATTTTCAATATATGATGGAAATGCTACTACTAGAAACACTAGAACTGAACCGTGGTATCAAATTGACTTCAATTAAATCTTAAAAAATGGTATGTCATCAAATAAACATCAAACTGAAAATTTAGTACATTCTCTTTGAGACAATTCAGATAAATTGAAGAATTTATCCACTGTAGATTATCATGAATAATGTTGTATCTAAATTCATAATTTTTGAGGTTATCAGCATCAAGTTTAGAACAATCGGCTCTCTTCTTCGGATGATGTGCGGTATATCGATGTGCATACTGTATGTAATGAAATGATTTACGAGCATAAATTTCCCCTTTTCAGATAATGTGCGGTAACTCGACGAGCATACTGAGCGTAACAACGATGTGTGGCGAGGGCAGCCGCGATGAGCGAGGTGGTTGTTGGGTACCGCACCTGCTGGCGACTCTGCTGTTCACGCAGCCCAACGTCAAGCTGCACAGACTGCACGACGCCGCCACGCGCGCCATCGCTGAGTGCCGCGTCAAGCTCTCTGCCCTCGACGCCTTGTTGCTCTCTGCCATGCAGGGTGATGCGCTGCAGGTGAGTCTTGTCTGCTGTGCGGTGTAACACTTTGGAAGCAAGTTTTTCCTTTAAGAGCAAGTGATCATCTATGATGCTGGCTGAAATGTTGAATTTAACCTCTAATTAAATATTTTACATTTATTTGGAATATATATATTAAATCATCACAGTAAAGCAAATGGTAATCAGTAAACGTCAGAGCACTTATATACGTGAGTATAGCTCACTGAACCATTGAATGTTGCAGGTTGTTCGTGGCTGCCAACAAACGCTTGACAACCTGTGGCTTGGTGCTCACCTCACGGACCTCCTACATCACTCCCTGGCCTCTCATCGCCACACTCAGCAGTCAGTTATGCCACTCTTATCTGAGCTGTTAATTTCATAATTTACGTAGAAATAGCATTATGGTTGTTAGGATGAATTAGTCTCACGGGAAGGGAAGCGGGTTGAAGAAAATCATAATGAATACGAAGACAAATCTGTCCACATTGACAGTACAGGATTGAAGGAGTACCTGAGGCATTCAACCCTTTACTGGCCTGATCAGTTTCACAATCGAGCCTGGGAAAGCATTATGAATGAGAGAATAGATTTTTCCACATGGGCAAAGAATATTTGAGGCGAGTCTACTACCCCTGGCTAATTTAATTTAAACATTGCCTAACAAAACAGAACACGACTCGGTTCACTAGATAAATTTATTTCTGTTCTGACAAACAATGTATGCCGAACTTACCCTTCTTTTGCTGTATACACCAAACCGGCGTGAATAAGTATTCGTTTGTTCATAAAATACCACCACATTAGTAGTGAAGATGTTAACCTTCTTTGTAATGGTCTCCAGGTCCCTTGCTGCAATGAGGGAAAGCATTGTACAAGATTATGCACTTGAGCTTGCGGGTCATCCCAGCCTCTGGCAGGTAAATAGTAGTGCAGTCTAGTCGATGTTCATTGGTTCATTGTGTCTTTTCTAAGTTTTAATTTACTTATTTGACGTGCGATTAGTGGTTGGTTTATCTTTTTGATGTTATAAACCTTTAATTAAGTATCGAGGACTTGAGTTGTAGGGGTGATCATCTGATTGAATAACGAGTCGATTCTCGGGAAAATTCGTGTGCCATAAAGAACATTTGCACGGGATTCGTGCTACAAGTTTTTTTTTACAGATAGGTTTTTTCTCCGTAGGTGTATGTGGGAATAGAGTAAAAATTTCACGAGAAGATGGAATAAGTTTAGGCT
>JALHKN010725292.1:0-11960 GCA_039513755.1 Hyalella sp. 3TK10
ATTTATAGGACTTCATATTAAGGAATAAAGAAAAAATTAAGTAGAAGATATTTTAATGAAGTCTGTCTATACTCAAGAACTCGTCCAACAAATTTTAAATCCCACAATTAGTAGACCAGCAGTTATGCAAAAAACATGAGAACAAACAAGAGAGTATAACTCACTATAAAGTCCAGTCATTGAGGATTAATTTCTCTGCCCAAATCCAGAGGCACTTAATTGCTTCGTAAACCTTGGTAAATTGTAATCTTAGAATAACCTGGACCGACTAGCCAGTTATTAAATTTTAGGCAGCCCTTGGCACTGACATGAAGTGAATTAACAATACATGTGCCGTCAAAATTAAATGCGAGCTAATTACAGTCGATTTCGCTCATAAGGACCTAATCGGGACCAAATTTTTTCAGCCTTATATGCGGCGATTTCTTATATCCGAAAAATTGATATTTATAGAAGTTGGGGCTGAAAAAATACTGCGATCGAACAGTAAGATGGGAAAATAAGAAATAGATTATTTTTTCTCCTATATTTTCAATGTTATTGTTCGATAACTGTGTCAGTTTTCTTTGTAATTGGTAATACAGGCCAACCATAGAAAACTTTTTCTATAATTTGTGGTCCCCGTTATGTTGTTTCACTTGCCGAACTCGAAAATTACAATGAAATCCTTACAGCAGCATGTAATTAATTTTAACTTTTCCACTCATACATCGGGAATTTGTAAAAAAAACATCTAGAAGCATAACAATTTGCGTAAATAAAGGATTCTTGCGAGAATTTGTGATTATTTTTTATGAGATGGCGTTGCTGGGAGTTGCTATAGACTCTTTTATCAGTCATTGTCTAAGGCATTCATACATTACATTAATGCCGTTTGATGAAAAATGGTACGTGATAGGAGAAAAGCGATTGCATAGCTCCCTAAAATACATACTAGTCACCTTAAATCCTAGAAAAGTTTTTATTTTTGTTATTGGTTGGCCTGCGTAATTCATGCAATGTAGCTGTATTACTTATACCATGATTTTTTGCGATCTTCAACTAATCGTTTTGATATTTGTAATGCTTTTCATTACATTCATGAAGTGGGGTGCGCTAGTTTTAAATCAAACTCGCTTATTTATAAATGTTATTCCACTTAATAAACAAGTGTTTGTTAGGTTTGCTTGATATACTTCAAATATTAAATCAAGATCCAAACAAATATCTATGAAATGAAGCAACCCAAAACATTGTAATATATAAACGTATTGATTGTACTGGAAAAATTGCTAGTCAGTTCAGCAAAGATTACTTTTAATGGGATACATTCATATGTTACCTTCATATATTTTGAGCAAAAAGCTTTGTACCACATTAGCTCTTACAATAACTTGTGGAGTGTTTGAGAGCATATAAACTTTTACAGAAAATTGTACATATGTACATTATGGGAAACACGACTTAGATTGAGTACTATCCACGCCTTATAAGCGGATTCTGGTTTCCTAAATCCGAAGTAAACTAGCACGGTTGCATAGAATTTGATTTGGGACTCGCTATAATGTTCTTATCAGCGGCTATTCGTAATAAGCGGATTGCTTTAAAAG
This sequence comes from Hyalella sp. 3TK10, assembly GCA_039513755.1. Classification (NCBI taxonomy): domain Eukaryota; kingdom Metazoa; phylum Arthropoda; class Malacostraca; order Amphipoda; family Hyalellidae; genus Hyalella; species Hyalella sp. 3TK10. The sequence continues at coordinate 1,590 of JALHKN010725292.1, forward strand.
CGGAGTCGACTGTTTGTCGAAGTCGACCCGAACTGACTGAACTATAAGGAGAGACTGACGAGGTAACTGAAGAACTGAAGCTCGATGAATTATTACTAGGTTTAGAGGAGGCGCGTCATCACCGGCGGAAGTATTGGCGCCCTATCGATGAACGCACGCCACGGCAACTGCGCGACACTATTTATAAAATTTACTATTTGATATCTTCCGTGGTGCTTTCCAGTCATTCGGTCCATCATTTCCAACACCAGCTAACAACTTGACATGAGTAACAAAAATCATCGAACTACAACTGAGTAAATTTGACTAATGTTTTTCTGTCTAATAATGATGAGTACCTGTTGACTTCTGAAGGTTCATACCAAGCGAACTTGAATTTTCGTTTAATTCCAGATGTTCGAGAAATAGTCATGAATGGAAATAATTAAATTCAACTTGATTTTTGAAATGAGTCGGTTTATAAGCATAACAATCCCGATGAATGTATTGAGCAACAGCTTGAAGGGTTAGTCCCGGTAGCCAATCTGTTATGACGACTCACTTGGGACTGCATCAATGTATAAACGAACATTTGCCACGAAGCCATTATTTAAAGTTTGCAGATAATTTCGTTCGTTCAAGATATAGCAGAGGAAATAAATTCATGATGCGAGTTCGTATATAAACAAGAAGTTAATGAAAATATGTCATCGTACACTCGCACTTTGAAACCGACCGCAGGTGAAAGAAGCTTTGAGGGAAATACTGCACGAGCTGAACGAAGGGGACGCGTTCAGCATCGTCAGCTTCAGCAACAAGGCCCGCACGCACGTCTCCTTCAAGCACTCGGTGAACGCCGTGAAGCGCGCCGTCAGGGTCATCGACGAGCTCCAGGCCGACGGCTCCACCGACATCGACGAGGGGCTCAAGGTCGGTATAGATTGGTATGGACTTTACTTGCCGCTGCTGTCGTGTTACGAAGTAAGGGCTTGCAAATGAGATAGTTTCATTTCAAACACATGACGAACAGGGAGAACAGTCGATGGAAATAAAATGCATGATTGAGAGTAAGTACTGTTAGATTGAGTTTGTTGACAAGTAGTTTGTCAGCTTTATAGTTTGTTTGTTAAAAATCAAAATGTCCCTCGTGAGCTTGTGCTTTGTGGTGCGTTGAACAGCATCGGTTGAACGTCTGCTTCAATGAAGTGATGCAGTGGCTGGTGCAATGAGACGCAGGTTGGTGCCTGTCATGGCGAGAGAAAGTTGTCGCTACGAGTATGTCAGCCATGAGGTTAACAAATTTGAGGACATAATTTAGGCCGATGGCTTGCCAAGAGGTCACATCCTAAGCTTCAGTTACTTTGCCTCGCAACGAAAGGAATGAAGGTAGAGGAAGAAAACCTCCCCGAAGTCAAATGAACAGAAAAGGGTAAAGCACGACTGATGCTTCAGCGGTGGGTTTGCCAGTTGTTCTCTTGGATCGAAAACCTCTCAGGAAACACGAGAAATCTCCCATCTGCGAATAGTGTGACGAGCGTTCATTATGTGCCTAATAATTAAATCTTGGGGTTACACTCTCTTTTCGAGCTTTTTACTTTTTTTAAATCCAAGTTTTGTGTTTCATTTGCTTATCGTTTGCAGAGGCGAAAACGTATTTTTTCAGTCAAATTCAACTCGAAAGAATTTAGTCGAAACTTTAAATTTTACCGTAAGATTATTTTTGATCTGTTTTTTACGGATTCCCGTAAAATTAATCCTCTGGTTTACTTCGATGTTTTATTCATGCGAGATTCAGACATGCAATCGTAAAAGACATAAAATAATTGGCCACTTGCCACTAAGCCTCTTAAATTTTTTGTGTCGAAGATAACAAATTCGGATCGTCTAATTGATGAGTATTAATAAAATTAACGAAATGTTAGTGCTCGAGAAGAAGAGCTAAGTTTGCGATAGTTAGAACGTTTATGGTTTAAACTTGCGACATGAAGAGAAATTCTAAATCGGGAGACAGGAAAAAGAAACATACTGGGTAGGCCTTTGACTGTAACTATAAAACTACAAGTGGTGAAAAGCTTTCATTAATTATGAATGCAACAAAAGACTTTAAATTTAATACCGAGTTAAGAATGGAATCTTACAGTACATTCAAGGATGGAATACAATACTTTTAAATTACCTCCATTATTAGTCAAACAATGGCGTGCCCTGCTTCTATATAGTGAGTGCAATGGCATGATGATGCGCATTTCCACCTCAATAGTTATTTTATCTAGCAAAATTGCAGATTTTGGGACTTTGATAATCTTAAAGAAATTCATGAACGTCCACTTGACTGCTAAAGTAACATTATGGTGTGGTATCACATCGGCGAGAATTATAGGACCATCTTTGTGTTAAAGAAGTTAATGGAGATGCGGTAATTGTTGTTACCTGAAATTGAAGATAAGAAATGTTGTTACCTGAAATTGAAGATAAGAAATGTTGTTACTTGAAATTGAAGATAATAACACAGGAAATGTCAGAGACAATTTTTCCACACCGATTAATTTTTCGGTTGGTGACGTACCGCGGCCGCCTCGATCTCATGTTTCTTTTTCTGGGGATACTTGGAGGAAAAAGTCTACATCAACTGTTTTTTAGTACATACTTCAATCTATATTAAACTTTGTAATTTCCTCTTTCATTCTGAACTAACCAAATCTCTTTACCATGCGTAGTTTTATTGGTATAATGGTTTTAAAAAGGGACCTAACCCATGGCCCACCGGCCCTGCAGATCGTAATTTAATACAAAATAAATCTTATCCTGAAAACATTTAATTAGCTTAACGGAGTTTTTGCGCGGTCGCAGCAGGGTTCTGTAAGCAGATTTTGGTTTGCAGGCGGTAAGCAGAATCCGTTAGCGGAATCTGTAAGCCGGATTCCTTGAACCGAATTCCATAAGCGGAATCCGAGAGCCGGAATCCGTAAGTTCAGTAATTCGTCGGTTCAAATAAAGTCCCTATAATGCTTCTTCATTTTGTTCACCAAACTTCGTGGCCTAATAAATTTTGTAATTGTAAATCTTCCTTCGTTTGACCTTGTCACGTGCATCTATATATCTCTCGGAGACACTCACTTTTATTTTGAACTGTATTTAAAATACGTATATGAGGCACTTGAGCATATTTGATTCCCTAAAGTGTCTTTTCCTGTTCAGAAATAGAACACATACCCTATGTTTATATAAACTAAGAGATGTAAACACTATACATTGGATCTGAACTACGCGAAGATGCAGAGAGTGATAGAACACAGCGTGACGACTCACAACTAAGAAAACAATCAATAATGAAAGTAAAGAAGCTTCAAACAAATTTATGTTGCAAGAAATGTACAAATATTCTTTAAAAGCATATTGGTATCAATAGGCTTAATCCAATTATGAGCTTTTATTATACAGTCTTTCAAGGAAAACGCTTCTACAGCCGATAACCAGCCAATACGTCTTATCTGCGTATGTAGTATCATGTAACAGAATTCAATGCAATGTGTGAATTGCTGGTGGCGATGCGCAACCATGAAAAACACAAATTATAAATTTATCTCATGGATGTTCTGATAAAAAAAAATTTCTTATTGCGTCTCAAGTGTTCCAACCAAAGTGTATAAGTTATACGATGTAACTCGATTTGATATCTCTTTTCCTACATACCATGTTGGCATCGTTCGTAGTCGGGCTCGAGACGTCACAGGGTGGAAGGGTTAGAACATTCAATCCCCTAACAGGAAGGTTCTTGCTTAAAATTGTTTGAAGCCTAATTCACTGTACAATTCCGCAGACCGGTAATCATAGTCCGAGCAATCTACATTCTACATAAAATCCATTAGTATTTGGTGGCCCATCAAATAATTCGGATTTTGATCCTAATGTGCTAATGCATTGGTTATGCACTAGAAAATATAAAGTATCATCCCCATTAAATATGCATGAACAGGTTGCGGCTGAGCATATAATGCTTCTCATTTGAATTGAGAGCTTCAAATTCCATCGCAAACTTAATAATTTTAAGCAATAATAATAAATTTGATACTTAAATTAATTTAATACTTTAATACTTAATCATAATGCAATAATTTATTATTGCATTATGTCATAGTGTATCATCACTGTCTGAATATGCTGTCCTCGATATTCTATTAACCAATGAATACATTTTATCGATTATAAGTTGAGTGTTAACATTGATTTTCATCACGCAAGCATTTTTCTGAAGGCGGACTGCCCTCATACGGAGTTGGCGTGTTTGCTACGTCTCGAAATCCGACATGCAGTCGGCAAGACTGTGGTATACAAACATTATAACAGTCTGCAAAGGTGCAACGCGATGTGCTCTTCAATGTTTTGTGTGGAACATCTGCCACATGGACTGCGAGATGAGCGTGCGAAGTGCTCATGAGAGTGTGTAACGCGGTGTGCTGGTGTGTTCCGCAGGTGGCGCTACAACATCGCAGACCAGCTACAGCGCTGCGCCTTCACTCTCTACCGCCTTGGTGCGCCCAACCTGACCCACTGCGCTCCTCTCTGGTACAGCCCATGTCGCACGCCTTCGAATTTCTTTGCAGATCACTGTATTCCTGAACATTGCTCGTAGGCCACCAGTCACTGCCACACCCAGTCGTGTTACTAGACCTTCGTTTTGACCTTGTCCCAGTCCAGCGTTCTCACCGTCAAACATTTATCTCGCCTTATCATTGCAGACGATTTTGTTTGTTAATCCATACTTCATAACTTACTTCTGCAGCCATTCGTCTTCAGTGAACGTCTTTTTAAACTTGATGCTTCTTTGCTTCACCTCCTCATAATTCATTGTCGCGTCTAATTACTAATATGTGAACTATGGGAGTCAAGTAACGGTGCATTTGGTGCTTTGCAACATGAAAAATTCTTATACAAGTATATAAACTTTGATATCATTAAAACAATGGTAATAGGTACTGTAAGATTATTTCAATCTAAAATCAGGTAGTCATTGTATTCACCGATGAACGTAATTTTTGTTGGTAACAAATGACTTCAAGAAATGTATTGCAGATCAGCGTCACCACAGTCGTCATTTACTTCAGTCTTTTGTTTATGTTCCTAAGCTTCCTGTTAATTGGCAAAAAACATCATTTCAGGTGTCATCGTCACTGCAATTCATGTGTCATTAGTCGTTGTTCCATAACCCTTGATTATTATACTTTCTTCATGAACTTTTTTAGAGCCCCGATCACAGGGAACCAGAAACCCCTGTTGCGGCTTAATTGTCTTCAAATCATGCATACCATGTTGTTGTTGTTGTTTGTGGCGCCGGGCACCCACTTCCGCTAGGGGGGCGGCTCAGGTTGCGGGCGGGGGAGGGCAGCCGGAAGAGGGGGGAAGTGGGCGAAAGATTGAAGGGAGGCCAAAAAGGTAACCACCTCAACGTGGCTGTCCCACAAGGAGGAAACGAGGAGAGCGGTGGGAAAGGAAGGGCATGAGAAGAGGTACTGGGTGGAGTTAAGGGGGTCTCCGCACTCAGGGCAAGAGGGGCTAGGGGAGCGCCCCGCCCTAAACGTGTAGAACGTTAGGGAGCTACAATGGCACGACCGGAGCGGAGCCAGTGCCGAGCGGTAAGGGCGGGGGAGTAAAGCTTCGTCGGAAGCAATCGGAGAGGCGGGGCAGCCAAGACGCTGTTGTTCTCAGCAGCCTCCGCAGTGCGGGTGGCGGCTTCCAGACGGAGAGACCGCCTGGCCTCTCCGTTGGAGCCGGCTGGCAGGATACCGTCCGCCAGCAAGGGGTCCAAAGCCTGGTCAAAACGGGACTAAAGGGTAGCCTTCATACATCTTTACATAGGGGGGGAAGAGACGAGTAGGAAGGAAGGGTGGTGGGTCTGAAGGGCACTAGCGAGGAACTGAGAGCAAGCAAGGTCCAAGTGGGCGGACAGGGGGAGGACACCTGTCGCGGTGTAGAGGTGGCCAATGGCGGCCATCCTGAGGCAGCCGGTGGCTAGCCTTAAGGCGGAGTTCTGGATGGTTTGATGGCTAGCAATAGCGGTGCGAGAGGCGAGGGGGTACCAAATAGGAGCCGCATAATTTAAGATAGGGTGTGTAATAGTTCTATAGGTGGCGGTGAGGTTTTTCTTTGAGAAGCCCCAGTTAGTGCCAGCCAGGGCTTTCAGGATGCGTAGGGTGCGGGCAGCTTTGGTGGCGGTGGCCTTGACGGGGGGGGGGAAAGGAGAAGTGAATGTCCCACGTGACTCCCAGGATTTTAGGGCTTTGTCAAGTGGGATGAGGCTATTGCAAATCGAGGTGGAGAGGTGTGTTCTTGATTGGTGGGTGTCAAGGGTGGAAAGGGTGACCGAAGATTTGCCCGGGCCACGGTCCACTTCTTGGCGGCGGACCAGTCAGAGACGCCCGAAAGAAGCTCCGCCAGGTCCACCTCCGCGGCGTAGATCCTCGGGGAAAAGACGAAGATGGTGAGGTCGTCAGCATAGGAAGAAATTTTGGAGGCCGGAGAGACGAAGTGATTGAAATGGGCAGGGGAGATAACCGTCCCCTGGGGAACTCCCGTGTGTATGGTCCTGAAGGGAGAACGCGATCTGAGGTAGAGGCAGGAGGCCAGCCTGCCTCTAAGGTAGCAGGAGAGCCAGTGTACTAGGTTGTGGTGTAGGTCGGAGGCTGGAACCATGGAGAGAAGGAGAGCGTGATCGACACTGTCGAATGCTTTGGAGAGGTCTACCGCGGCTGCCACAGTGCGGGCAGGAGGCCTCCGGGAGTTGAAACCCATCGCAACCTGGTGCGCGAGCGGGAGGAGGGCAGTGACGGTCGAATGGCCCGGTTTGAAGCCATGTTGCGAGGAGGAGGTGACAAGAGAGGCCGTGAGGTAGGGGAGCTGCTCCAGAACCTTGACAGCGGGACACAGAAGAGAGAAAGGACGATAGAATGAGCCTTAGTCCCTGGGTTTTCCTTGCTTCGCGGAGGGAATGATGAGTGAGTTTTTCCAGATGGCCTGGATGGAGGCCGTGGAAATGGAGATATTGAAAAGGTGAGTGAGGAACTGGAGTCCTCATGAGCCCAGGTGTTTTGAGTGGAGGACCGTCAGAAAATCTGGCCCCGAGGCAGTGAAGTTGCTCGCAGCGCCAATGGCCGTCTTCACTGAGTTGACCGTGAAGGGAAGGAAGTCCCTGTCCAGAGGGTGCCTAGACCGAATCTGGTGCATGAGACGGCGAGTGGCAGGGTTTTGGGCGCAGGGAACAACAGACGTGAACTGCTTGCAAAAGGCGGTGGCAATCCTCCGTTGGGAGGATAAGGGGATGAGATTGAACTCGATGGGCTGGTAAGGAGGCGGGCGGGAACGCTTACCGGCTAGTGAACGGAGGAGGTTCCAGTGTCTGGAAGGGTGAGTGCGTCTGTCGCATGTAGGCACGCCTGGTCTCTCTGGCGTGGGCCCGCGTGGATCTGGAGATTTCCTTATTGATATCAGTGAGTCTCGGGTCACGCGATCTAATGGCGTCCCGCTGCTCGAAGAGGACCCGGTTGTCGGGGTTGATGGAGGGAGAGAAGTCCTTGCGGAAGCCGGAAGGGATATGATGTTTAGCCGCCGCGGCGATGACTCTTCTCAGAATCACCTCGCCCTCACACAAGGGGGAAGCGGGGCCGCCTCGAGCGAAGTCTCCACCGCGGCTTTGAAGGCAGTCCAGTCAGCTTTGCGGAAGTTACTGAAAGAGCGGGCGGTCCGGGGAGGAAGGGCAGCGTCAGAGGCGTCAGAATGGGGAGGTGGTCGGAGTTCAGAGACATCTGGGAGGCCCAGGCTGTGTTAAAGAGCAGGTGAGAAGTAATGAGTGAAAAGTCGGGCGAGGATGCAGGGCCGTGGGCTGGAAAGCGGGTCGGGGCGTCCTCATTAAGGATCCCGAAGGATGATGCGGAGACGTAGTCATCTATGAGGACACCCAATGGAGAGGATGCGCGTCAGGTCAAGGGAGTAGCCCGGAGGGCAAGAGGTGGCTGGGGGGATGTATAGGTTGACGATGCTAAGAGGGGAACCGTAGAAGCCATGGTTATGGCCATGGCCTCCATGGTGGCATCACCGTTCAGGAGGCCACCAGTGTCTAGAGTGGAGTAGTGCAAATCATGGCGCCCGAGGATGAGCAGGCCGCCGCCGCGACCCCCGGGGCGGTCCCGGCGCTTGACCGCGCAGCCAGGGAAAGCGGGGGGACGGGAGGAATCCGTTAGTTTCGACTCTTGGAAGCAAACAACGGAGACGTTCCTCTAAGTGAGGAACGCGGACAGCTCAACTGCGCTGGATTGTATTCCATTGCAATTGAACTGGAAGATCCTAGGGGGGGGGGGCAGGAACNGAGTGGGCTCCAATACAGGCCGGAGGCAAGCAGGGCAGGCCCAGTCAGCGGAGTAGAGGTTAAGGGTGGGCAGGACCGAACACCTTTTGGGTGTCCAGTTGCCACACCGGGAGCACAGAAAGGAGTAGCCCCTCCAGGTGACTGTAAGGGACAAACCGAACATGGGTAGGGGCCCGGGTTGGTGTGAAGCCCCTGAGACGTGAGGAGGAGGACCAAAAGAAAGAAGAGGTGGGAGGGGGAGAGAGCATAGGCAGCGCCCAAAGGGAAGAGAGAGCGGCTAGAGAAAATTGTGTTGCTCACCTCGATGCATACCATCGCAGGTGTTGCTCATGGGGCCCAGCTGAGTTCACCAACATCCTCGATGATATCTCTAATTGTAAACTTTTGACCGGAGGAATCATCCTTTTATTCAATATTCTTCATCACTGACAAAAAATTGTTTGATGTATTAGAAATCATACGAAACAGGTTTTATATTTTATTTGCTCAGACACAATTTTTACAAATATTCTGAATTTTTAAAATCAGCGGGAAACAAACCACCTATTTCCCAGGATCTTGTCAATTACTCCTAAATGCCGCACAAATCTGTTCGCTCGTTTTAGCTCTTGTTACCATTGCTCTACCTAAACTATTTCTGCGACCATAATCACTTTGAATTCTGATCAGAAATTTTAATTGTGTACGAGTCTGTATGTCTAAGAATGTCACGTAAAGATTATGAAAATATTAAGAGTTATCATGAAGTTTACCATTGCTGGGACGGCTGTGCAGTTTTTCCTCTGACTTCATTCGCCAATAACGACCAATATAGTCATGATCCCAACATAGTTCAATGATATGAAGATATGAATACAGTTTAAACGTGCCTTACAGAGAAAGGAGTCTTGCAAAATTACGCACAAAAATTTCGGCGCTTGTAGTTTATTTTAACGACGCTCTATGAATATGTATTACGTCTATCCTAAATACTCAGCATGATCCAAAACATTATAACCTATTACTAAACTGCTCAGATTCAGAACTGAGTTAAGTTTATTGTAGCCTGAGTTTCTAATCGAATAGTTTATGTATGTCCTTACGATATGTGATTCGTCAGATTAATGCTCAAGTTTCTCATTGGTGACAGTTTTATTTAGATTTTAACGAGTTTCACTTTTTTCTAGGTTGCCTAGCCACCTCGTGAGGCACAATTTAACAACTTCGATCACGTCTGGGAGTAAACCCAATTAAATTAAAGCAAAACAAATGCCAACGGCCCTTAAGCCAATGCCAGAATTTATAAATCGATATTTCACATTTTACACATGACTTGGTAGCAAGTAATCCTCACGCCGGTAAATTAATTTGTATGAGTCAGAAGGCAATCTATAATAAAAATGTGTTAGTTAGTAATTAGTTAATTCACCAGTCTCTTCGGAGCTTTGAAGCAGTGGTTGTGATCTCCCTTGACGGCTTTTTGTCAATGACATAGAATCTGATCCTTGATTAATTCTCGCCGTAAAAGAAATGATGGCTAGCCCAGATATGGAAATGCTGATGGCTAAAAAAATTGAGATCAAAATTGATTTTTAAGAGATAGAAATCGAAGCAAGAATGAAATAATTTTTTAATTTTATTTATTGTTGACCATTTTTTGTGGGATTCCGCCTTTTGATGTTGGCTGACGTCACAAGTGGCGGAATAGTGAGTGAACATATCGAGCGCTCACATTCGTGCCCATCCTATGAGAAATGAATGAAAGCGTAACCGACTTTCACGACATAACGAGTTATGATAATTAATTTCATATATCTCATGAAAAATTTGGTTCTATTTAAATAATGTTAAAAAATCAAACCTCACCTGAATTATTTTCATAAATCTTTAACATAGATCTTTAACATAAATCTTTAACCCTTCAATATTTATTCGAATGTTGAAAATATTGTGGTCTAGAAGCAAATTCTAAGGTCGCACACTTCGTGACTTGCAAGGGGTACTGCTTAAGGTAAACACTATTTTGAATTCGAACATTTATCATTATACAGTAC
>JALHKN010728000.1:3391-13931 GCA_039513755.1 Hyalella sp. 3TK10
GATCGCATGCTCATTTTCAGTCCTCCTTTGTACTGTAGCGGTAGCATAGAAATCCCAATGTAAATCTGATCATTTAATGTTGCAATTATTTCATTGATTTTATGTGCTGTTCAACTGTCCACGTTTCGGTATGTTGATGCGGCTAAAACATTCCGAGTGCATTTTTACTTCTCGCTTTGAAATTGTATACCTTCATTTCATCATTTGTTTTTCCTATGGTCGAATTTTGTCATATTAAATCTACACTTAGACCAGGGGGAATTCTAGCATTCAGTTCCAAATCAGTTCCACGAAATGTGCTTTGCAAAAGTTTCACAAGTTCACATGATCCTTTAGATCCACTCAAGAATTCCACCCTAACTTAGGCTTTCGTAATACTGATTCCAAATTTTGGATGTGGCCTAGTTCAAAATTGTAAATTTCGGAGCTAATTTGTCTTTAGCTGAAATTAGAGTGAACTACTGTACTTTCAGGGATTAACTACACTTTAGGTTATAAGTAATTATTAAAATTATAATTTTCAATGTCCAATGTTGGTGAAGAATTTATTACATCTCTTTAAAATGTTGTGCATTTCATCAAAAAGCTCCATCTTCAGAAAACATTAGTAATTACGTCCCTCTATTCCGACTTATTCTCTCAGTATTGCATTAATATTTGGTGTCATCAATTATTCTCTAGTAATTATTTTCTGTGTTACCATGTGTTTTAAAGATAATTCATGTGAATATGTTCACGATTAGTTTTGATTAACGCTTTATCTTCATAATAATACCGACAACCTCGGAGGCTAGCTATAAAGACATGATTATCGCTGCCTCTCGGTCATGTGACCGACCAGTTTAGTGGTAGGTAGCCAGCATTTGTCGTGTTTGTATAGAGACTTGAGCCGTACCTATAGTGTGATAGATACCTGTATATCTGTATAATGTATTCTTCGATTGTTACTATTAGTTATAATGTCAGGAATTTAGCCCTGATGCTAAAGTCCTCGGAAGAAGGTCTCGCTGCAAAAAAATCCAGTTCTCCTAATACGTTAAGATTCTGTACCTTGGTAATGAATGATGTTTCAAATGACTTCATTTATGGTATTAAATGCTAACTAGTGCTACGAATACGAATGATCGTCTTGAATAGATTCATAACCTTTAAATGAAGTTTTGTTAACTATTGCTCATGATGATCTACTTTAATTTCTACCGAACATTACATCTACACATGCTTCAAGTCCCGAAAAAGTGCAAATGCATGCTTCTAGCTACGATTTTTGGTTTCTTTTAATCATTTACTACAAGAACGCCATAACTTCTATGTGCCCAGCCTTTGAAAAATATTTGTTGGAGTTTATCTGTTCAGCATCAGTGATAGTAAAACTTACTCACTAAAGAATGTCCAACAAGTCTTTTCTCTGTGGCAACTAGCGCCACTTTCACCAATGTTTCTGAAATGATGACCAAAAAATGCATTTTAACGTGGTTCGCAGCTAACTGTCGGAGCTATCTCTTCTTAACATATCGAGCATCGTAAAGTATCCATTGTACGGGGAGTATGGGGCTGTTTGTACTTTCCCGGCAGGAAATAATGTGTGTAGATTTTTTGGTGATTGTATCCAATTATTTCCATAGTCCGGCATTAAAAACGATGGGTATTGGGCAAGTTGAGGCGTTTTAAATATAGCAAATATTTTTGTCTCAATCCATAAATTTGCTCCTTCCAAAATAATTTTTTTATTGTTTTTATTGCTTGTCGTTTGTAAATCAAGTTAAACGTTTTGATACGATGTTCTGGATTAAATTCAAGACGTTGATCTCTTGTCAATGTTTGTGTTCATCAAAGAATGGCGCTGCGAGCAATCTGCTGAAAGAGGGAGTACATAGGCGATGTATTTCTGAGTAGCAGTGACGAACTGGGATCTTCCTTAAGTGTACATAATGCACATAGAGACGTAGCTCTTTATTATCCATAACTACGCATCTTGAAACTCTTGACTTCCAACCCTAGCTGTACGGAATGAAGATGAAAAATATCATTTATATCACTATTGGTGTTTTTAATATTCAATATTAAGTGTTTACTTTCAATCAATGGTTCTCTTATTTAACTGTAATGTAACTCTTGCTACTTTGTATGCGTTCAGTGTAGATTTTAACGTTGTTCATACAGGCTTCTACTACAGGAAACGATGAATTTATAATTAATTAAGAATTCCTTCTTGCCGTAGTCTTTGAGCTTCGTTCCGAATGTAGAATCTTTAGCGTGAAAGTTCAATCATCTTGACTTTTAAAAGATATTTTGGCACCTTCTATAACCCTTGTACAAGGTGTCCAAAAATTTTCCTTGTACAACGTACGATTTAGTCTCAAGTTCACAAAAAAAAATAGAGCCACAATAGCTGGTAACAATCATCGATTTAGTTGAATTTATCCTTTGGGACATTTTGGACAACTTTTACGGGCAGACTTGAGTGTTGTAGCATGAAGAGAACATAAGCCAAGGATCGAAATTTAACTTTGTATCCCCTGAAATTTATATTCATTATGGTGGCTTGTTAGGTTCTTATATCTCCTAAATAGCAATATTTTATTTCGCGTCGAAAGTTATTTCTGCTTCATTAGATGTCAGATTATTTTTCCAGTATTCGAGTATTGACTGCTTGCGTGCAACGTCGCATGTATAATCACTAAACGTAGGATATTGTATTCAGAGTTTTATTGCATAAATACTGTTTCTTCCTACTTGTCAATTCTGTGTCCAGATGCTTAAGAAGGTAATCTATTTAGTTAAATGTTTTTTTGAGAGACAAATTGCATTACGTCATCCATTCGTCTCCGACTAATTTATCAAAAAGGAATCACCATTCAAATGGTGCAACATTGAATGAGGAGTAAAGTTTTCATCAGTTTCAATTATTTCTCAATTTCAAATTCATGTAGTTTGAAGGAAAGTATTGAATAATACTTTCTTTCCGTAATATTTAATATCTAGGCGGCGGCTACTTGATTTATATTATATTCGTTAGACGTAATTTAGTTCTTTGGGATTTTGACGAGAGAAATTATTGTTGCGTTGGATGCTGTGCATCGCAGTTAACGGAGGTCGCCGGTGTGTTGTAAAGACTTCATTAGTTCATAATAAATTAGGCTAGTGCACTCCAGTTACGCTATTTATGTTCATGTTGTTTGGTCTATTGCAATGTACAGCTAATGAGTGTTCGAGTTGATCGTGTACAGTATTGTGTAGCTTATTATAAACCGTCTGTACAGTAACTCCTACTCAATACAGGTCCCGCCCGAACACTCTTTGTATTTCTCCCTATCTTACGATCTCGGATGGATATAACTACCAAGATCATTATTCTTGGTGATGGCCAAAAGCTGTGTTCACACGAGGTTTCCCTCTTGTTTCGTAATCGAAGAAAAAATCTTGGAGGATTGAGTGTCAGTATGCTTGTGAGTGTTCTGTAGTGACTTAAAAGTCTGAACTTTCTTCACGTGTCTGGAGTGTGAGGAAATCTTTTTCCAACTTCAAATGTGTCCTAAAGGAAGCAACGGGACGTAATGAGTATGTGTGCGCGTCTGAATGACAGCGTGTCCGAATGATTGCAAGTATGTTTGGATTTTCATTGTGTCAGAAAGGCGTGAGTAAATGAATGGCTGAACATAGGAATCAAGCAAATAAAGTATTCGATTATTTATTCGTTGTAGCGCCATTCAATATTATAAATGCACTAGGTACAAATGAACCAAAAAACATCCAATTACATGTGCACTTCCCTTCAATCGGACGTGTGCCGGATAAAAAAGTTGAAAGAATCCTCACTATTTAAAAGAGCTTCTTCGTTGCCAATAATACAAATCGCTTCAAACCTGCTACTGACTTAGAATATGTAAATCTGACAATAATTTGAACGGACATAAATTCCGGAAATTTGGTTGATCAACTCAGATATTTCGTAGAGAACAGCGTTTACTGATGAATGTCCACAAATTCGATCAGTGAGGCTTAAAATCGACATTTAGCTTCTGCTGCCATTTGTGTGACCTAAACTTTCTGAAGCATTCGTGTACTGAGCTTGTCTAACAATATCTTCACATTGAACATGATTTCTGTTGTTATCACTTGCCAACGATCAGTAATTCTTGTTCACCATGGTTTATTTAGCGCCAGTTGCGTTGTTGACCTGCCCGCTCCAAATGTTAACGCAGCTTTGTACAAGATCTAATGTCATTTGAGCGAGACTTGGTTCTTGCAAAGGTCAAGGTGTCTTTATATGGCAAGGTCAATTCCGTCGGCTGATAAATAAGTCTTCTTTCCGGTCTTTTGATGATTTAACAGGCCTTCTTGGAATAACATAAAATATCATCTTTTATCTTGGACGACCAAGATAAAAGATGAAACTATATTCGTTCGCGGTTTAGAAGACCTGATTCTAGGGAATTTTTTTCTAGCCTTTCTTAGACGAATGTTTATGCCAATTGAAGCCCTGATACAGTATCCTTCACTACCGCAGTCTCAAGGGAATATACGACGCAGCATATCTTCGCTATCGCTCGCAATGAAGTGGATCCAGGTGAGTGCAATTCCAATATCTGTCTTCCCGAAAATATCTCAAATTTGTGAACGTCGCAAGGTCCTGCGGCGTAACAGCAGAACTGCGGTGATGTATATTGTGCATGGGACGTTATGCTTACCGTGTTTCAATTACGAAGACTTGATGGCTCGGTCGCTGGGTCCGTCACAGGGCTTGCGCCACATTTTCAGGAAGTACGGCCAGCGAAGTTCCAGAGGAGGATTGTCGTCACTCCTCTGTCCTGTCGCCTCCAAAATTCTGGCGTAGGTGAGAAAGGAAAGTGGCTTTGGACGGAAGACAACGGCCAGGAATGACGGTAAACGGCTAGAGATGGAAGTCAATAGCTTGGGATGAAAAAACGGAAGGGCGAAAGATTTAACGATTGTTATTCAACACCACACAATAAGTCTAGTGTTTATCCAAGCAAACTGACTATCATGGAAAATTACTCGTCCTCACAGCCAATGAATTCTTCCCATTTCAAACTTTCAATTTATATGTACATCATCATAAGCCAATTATTTATTCTACTCATGAAATTTGAAATGTTGGACGTATATTTATGAAAAAAGTACATTACTGACCTTGCGCCGAAATTAATAGGTAACTCCGCTACTCTAAAGAAACATTTATTATCAAAGAAGTGCTTATGATTTGTTACCTCGCTATACCAGCATCGAGGAATTCCTTAGCTTCCTTCTTGCCGTGTTGCTCTGCGTAGCGTAAGAGAGGAGCAAAGGAAGCGTAGTAACCTCGAAGAGATGACAAATCTCCTTGCTGTACCACCGTGAAATTACCTTTTTCCATCCAACTTTTGCTGTGTTGTGACTTACACACAGCAGCTATTTTAGGTACGTCAGCTGCTGCTTTATGACGCTCTTCAGTGGTTTCATTGCCCTCGGTAAATGTTTCATCGCCGTCTCCACTTGCTTCGCCTGGGTTATTTTTGGTACCACAGTTACCAGCTCTTGTTCCATTTAAGATCGAGCTGCAGGTTTCCATTCCGTCACTCCTATGCACAGAAGAGAAGTGTAAACGAGGATTGTAATTTACATATTTAAACTGTAGAAGTGGAGATAATCTTGGAGGAAGGTATTTGCCATCACTCATACGGGCAACGGAAAATGGAATGAGGCCCAAATTATCTACAGTTATACGCTTCAAGAGGAAGGATCTACGATTAAAGTAATGTTTTAGAACGAACCTCAAATTGAATGGACATTTTACTTTATTTTACCCAAAAAGTTGATGTTCAGGGCCAAAGAAATTTCTTTGTACTTTCTTCTGTGTGTAACGTGCCTACTCGTGGTATAAGACGTGTGTTGTATGGTGTTTAAGTGGGACTAATTGCACTAACATTCTTCTGAACTCAGAGTGCTCTGTGATGTGTGATTCATACAACCATGCCAGAACTGATCATCAGAACGAATTTTACTCTTTTTCTCTACAACAACAATATTCATTTTTAAATGCAATAAAATTCGAAAAAGTTCTCTAAGATTTACGTAATGAGTACTTCAATGAATATTTTCCGAAAATTACAAAAAATCACAAGTTTCATTGATATTTTAAGGTGCTAGGTTTCCTGCGATTACTACTTATTATGCTACAAATAGAATCTATAATCTTGTGCTCTTCGTCAGTCTCTTGTCCAAGAGCTGAAATGAGCTTGCTTTATTTAGCTGAAGACGGAATTATTCTAACCGTGCCAGCGAGCGGACCTCTATGTCACCATATCGACATTTCTTGCTAATACTTTTACTTATTTGAGTTTGTTTAATTTTGATTTTATTGAGCTAATTTCAAATTGCGTGTTTGAGCTTCTGTGTCCACTACTATAATTAATGCCTTTTGTCGGACCCTTCTGGGTTTTTAGCTCCGTTGAGCTGCATTTTTCACTAGGTTTGTTGATTAATTCAGAGAAGTCAATCTTGAGGTCTGGGCTGAATTGCCTTTGATATCATCTATTGAAACATTTCATCCTTCAAACGATGGCTTCTAGCCAGTTTCAAATCTGTCAGGCTTGCTCGAATCTGAACTAATCTTAACCTAAAGTGGTCACTCCTATCACTATTTTCCCCATTTTCTCTCTTGCTACTCTCTTGATGAGAGATCTTGCTGTGGCGTCCATCCATTGAAGGAGACAAATTGGTACTCACACCATGAATTGATTTCTTTACTATTGCGATAGTCAAAACACAAGTTAAAGAGGGAAGTATAGGCCCCTTCAGTCATGCGTCTCCAGATAAGAATAAGTCGACGGGACGCATCATTGGGACAACTGCAATTCTTCTGTCCCTGGCTTGTGGCTTACGGTTTTCAAAACTGATAATATTGATTAGTAAATAACTCGATTAATCCGGTGAGAATCAGAAAGGAACGAGGGAGTTAGAGAAATGCATACAAGTTGTTATAGCGTCTCATTTCTTTAGAGTTATAATATTGTAATATCTTTTGATTTATTTTGTAATCCTAAATTCCTGTTTTTATTTAATTTCTTCTGTTGATTCAACGACTGTCTTGAAACTGCAAACTGAATGTTGTGTATCTTCGAACCCTATGCTGGAATCTTCATTCTAAAGTTAGACAATCGATTTTCATCGCTTTTTTGAATATCTCTTCTCTTGCTTGTAGCCTATCCTATAGGACGCAACACTCAACAATGAATATATTTATGGTAATAATGTTTCATTCATGAGTACATCATGGAGAAAATTTGTGTATTTGTGCTATAGAGAAGCTCTAAACGACTCACCAATGGTCTTATTGTTCTAAAACCAGTTCACGCACACAGAAAAACGGCAGACAACGGGTGTTCTTGGGCATGCAAATCAACCTAAAATGACCTCTGGTCCACGTTTCAATAGATTCTAATGAATATAGAAGGAGGCGTATATAAATTTTATTTTTGGATTGACGTGAAGGTTATAATTTTACAGTTTTCAGTGAATAAAAAGTAGTGTAAAGAAAGAGTGAAAAAACATTTTCAGTGTGCAATTTACGTCTTACACACACAACATAACAAGTTCTAAAAATTTTGCGTCCCGACCTAAAATTTTTTTAAAGGAGGGGCAAAGACCAGGGTGAAAAATACAATTCCCTGAAACGAAATTTATAATTTAGGGAGATCGACTGTGCTGAATAAATTGCCACACCCAATATGGATCCAGTCCGAATACGGGCCCGGCAAATCACGGAATTCTTCCACCAGATGGTTGTGATGGCGACTGAAGAAACCCAAGCCGTCTCTGAACTGCGTGTTAATGTGTACGTGTTTATTTTTTAAAATCCAATCACCTCACACGGCATTTTTTCTGTCATACTATATTTGGAACGTCATTTTCTATCGTTGGTCATGCATGATTATTTCACGTACCATGTTAAACAATTTGTTTTCAATCGATTATGCAACTTTATTGATGATTATAAATAGATCTCTCAGTCTTTTTATAAAACGGATGCAAACCTTCAAATGACTTCATGAAAACTTCGACTTTTTGATGCGAAAAGTTACTTGAAAATGTGTACCTAACGAGCTCGTTAATTTAATTAGCTCTCTACCGCTAACGCATAGGCAGGTAGGTTATGAATTCGTATAATCTATGTTGAGCGTTTTTTCGCACTTAGAGTACACTCGGAAAAATGAGTGAGTTAAGAGGACTCACTTCGGTGAGTAGAGAGCTTGTCGGAAAAGTGTGCGCCTTAGTGAGTCTACCTGGCTCACTTTCGTCCCATAACTCACTTCAGCTCTGCAATTATCCATCAAGTGGGTCATGTGTGAGCCACTGGAGTGAGTCATGGAACGAAAGGGAGGAAGGAAGACTCACTTAAGTGCATTGTTTTTTAAACCACTAGACTCACCCAAGGGACTCTCTCATTTCTCTGAGTGAAGCATCCCGATCGGGATATCGACTATTTATAACTCGACCACTGCAGTCAAGATGAAATTGATGTTTTGATGTGGGTAAGTAAGTATGAGAAGTATAGTATATGAAATAATTAATATGAACGAACTTCAACAACTGAAGTTCAACTCAAGTTGAAGAAATTTAACTTCATATTAACACTACATCTCATCCATCAAATGAGTTCTTTTGCTATCGTATCTAAAATTGAAGAGGAGGAGATAAAACATTGAATCCACCATTCACGTGGCGTGCGCCACACGTTGAGCAAATCTGACCTCTTTAGTTATGGTCCGAAGACTTTTCCCGCAGTGATGAGGGTGGACGTCGACGTAGGAGTAGACGGCGAGAATGCCTCCGGGACGCAGCACGCGGTCTACCTGCGACACAGACAAAAAAGCGGGGCCTTAGTAGACAAACGTTCAAAAGTTAGTTTATAAACGGATATAAGTTAGCACACAAAGGTCCGAAGAATCTACAATTTTATAGTCAAATCAGCATTAAAACCTGTAATGTGTCAATTATAATTAGGATAGTATTAACTTGAAAAATCGGCAAAACACTGTGAGTAAAACTATCAGAAAAAATCTCGAATAGTCGCAGCTAAAGGCGATGAGTACAAGAGATAAATCAACGATAAATTGTTCACGAATCGTACGTAATGGGTAAACAATTGAAAATACATCTGGGTAAGCAATGTTATGAACTTGAATGCTCTAAGAAAAATGAAACACTGTTAGAATGTATATAATCATTTGAAGTTGAATCTAGATTAAGTAACAGTTCACTTGAGCGTAAATTATTCAAGCCGTACCATCCAGATTGAATACGCACGATGTTCACAATTTTCGTTGAGCTTACAATTTTATTTAAGCTTCCATTCTCCAACCCTCAAGCAGTTTTCTAAGCAGGATTTATTCCAACGCAGCAGTGAAGAATGATTTGACTCTAGGACACAGAGATCACAATCTCGGTGGTAGGTCCGAAGTTCTACTGCGCAAAGCGAACTTGGCCTCATGACTGCCACGCTTCTTTGAGCTGACACAGAAGCAGCATTTCCAATCAAGAAAAGTTAAGGGATAATTAGCAAACGGCATCCTCTGTGTCATCGACGTGTTTGCTCTTTAGCAACTCTAATTAATGGGGAACTTTTGACTACATGGGGAAGCAAGGACTCGGAAGAGATGCTTTTCTGATGGCTCGTTTTCCTGATTGAATTCTTTTACTTTTCTTTGGAGTGAAGATGTTGTTGTTTGTGAATCTCTAGGACGTAATTATTGGTAAAAGAGTTGTAAAGTGGCTCACCTGCTTCAATGATATTGAATCTGAATAAACGTCAATCAATGTCGTGTACCGGAGCGAAGTTTCTTGTGAATTAAGTTCATCTCGTCTAGATTGCCAGTAACTAATTTAGATGGAAAGTTCGTGGAGAATATAACGCTTACCATAAAGTTTACAGTACAAACGAATGTAACACTCCTCGAGAACCTTTAAAAATACAGATTATAATGAGAACGACATCAATGATTCTTGCCGTGGTCGAACTTTCATGCAATTCCCGCGCTTTCCTTTCGTGTGTCATCAATAAAATGCGATCTGATCACAGAGCTCAACGCTATAACTTTTTCAGGGAAACAGAGATTATTTAAAAAACATAGAATAACTTGACTTACGTTCTAAGGTAACGTGTTCAACTAATTTTACAATTCCTTTTGAGGAAAATTTTTTGGACTGAACAAATCTACGGGCTTTATTATCAATATTTAAGTATCTAATGAGAAATGTACTTATAGGTACGTATGAGTTGCTTATTATTTGAAAATAATATAAATACGGTAATCGAATTATTCAAGGTCCAACATGCCCGTACACGACTGATTCAGATGAATTTGTCTGTTTTCGAAAATTTTACTCTCTGTTAGATGTTCAAATCCAAATCAACTATTTGACGAGACTTAATTTTAAATAAACTTCCAAGTAGAGAATCAGTGGAACATTCTGATTAGAAGGAGTAGTTCGTTTTATTGCATTCCAGAAGGTAAATTATTATACTACTCAAGACTTA
>JALHKN010729116.1:0-13267 GCA_039513755.1 Hyalella sp. 3TK10
TATCTTGGTAATATCCCAATACGGAAAGAAAGTATTGTGGATACGCGCTCGCATAAGCCCTATATATTTCCAAGGCCAGGCTTCAAAGAAACACACAAACAAACAAACACACAACCTTTTATTCTAAAATATATAATAGATTGGAGTTACGAAGCCTTTATGTTTCGCAAGAGACCCGCAGTGGCGACTTAAGTCCCCGAAATCGACGGTGGTTGCCGCCGCATCACCCGCGTTTAAACAAGAGATGAATGCGTGAAGGTTAAAATAAAATAATACTATCAAATTATGAAATCGGAGTCACATCGTAGCTCTGGTATAATACCATAAATGTTTGCTCTTGGCCCATAGATTACGAGTTATTTTAGCCAAGTTAAACATTCACCTATATAAGTTCACGATTGGTGGCTACGAAAAGTGTTCACAATGTTTACATTGATATTGAACAATTCATTGAACTACAACGGATAGGCCAACACTGCACTGTAATCCACCTCCACAGCAACAGTTTCCATTAAATTCATTTACGACGCAGAGATTTCAGCAAGTGACGACGTCAGCAAGCCGCACGTAGTCGGGTGTACGCTGCTCAGGCCATAGGGGGCTGTCTATTATTTACGGTGGCGGCCGAAAGAGAGATAAACTGTTGTGTGAACTCATTCTGCGTCCCATCTTCACCAGAGTCCAACAGAACTTCCGTCAGTGAAGTGTGGTGAGGCGATGCAAAGTGAGATGTTGATCCGTACGTGGTATCTTGTATACTAAGATAAATTTCAATTGAGCTGTGGGAGCTGAATATCTCGAGGGGTTCGATTTAGTTTATAGCGGCTTACGGATGGTTTAAATATTAAAGAAGATAATGCGGTCGGCAGTTGAACTGAAATTTCAGTAATCATTTGCACACTGTGATCACCCTCATAAACCTCACAATTAAATTTCATCAATTTCAGCCAATAAACGAAACAAACTTTTCGGGATAACTTTCAAAACCGTATAAGCTCTTCTGAGGCTCTACTATAAAACAGGAGGAAGCTTATTAAATTGCATTCGCACTTCCAATCGTATAAAATGGCAATTAAATTCATTTTTTTAGATTGAATCCCTACCTCATAAAATGTATAACGTCATTTTTGGTGATATTAATACACAACTAAAAAATCGATCAATTTGTTTATCTTTTAGTGCGCAAAAATTATTGACCATATTTTCTTTTAAAGGCCATCGTCGAGTAACATTTGAAGAGGATTATTCATCTGATGATACAGCGAAAATCATTCTGCACATGTTTTGAGGACTGCAACGCATGAAAAAAGCACTAGCGTGGATAAAAACTTGACAACAGAGAATGTTTTGAAGAATCAATTAGCATCTGCTCTGATTCCTTCAATTTGACAACAACTCTGATAGGCGAAAATTGGTGTGAGCCAAAAAGCCTCCACACGCATGTTGATGATGAATATTTGTATATGCAATCGGCTTAACGGAAAGCTGGTCAGAAAAATATAATCCTGCATATAATTTCAGCCCGATGATTATAAACCTAAAACTGTCAATCACCTTGATATTATTTCGATGTATATGAGTTTGAGGCACTTCATATCCTGACGTGTTTGAGCGAACAATATTGTTCAGTTGAAAAAGGAGGGTTAAAATATGCTTCCGCTTGTGAGCGTAAATGAACGTGCGGCACCGCATACAATTGTTTCCTCTATTGAAAACCGCAAAAAGTTGCATGTACTAACGTAGATGAGTGTTTTTTTGCTGGATGCTGGAGTTCAATCGCAAATTGAGCTTAGAGTAATGAAAACTTTTAACGCCTACAACCTACAAGCATTCTTTGCTTTAGCTCGAATGCTCAATGCTCAAATGTTCGAGGTAGCGCTGGGATATGAAACATTTGAATTTCCGCTGTCAAAATTATTTTGAGTCCAGTAAAACATTATAAATGATGATGATGGATGAAATGTTTTATGCGAAAAGTGTGGGAAGAACTTGTCAGCATCATAGTCACACTATATTGTTGAATATCGTGTTATGATATTCAACACAAAACACGAATGATAGGACCCAAAAGAAAACTTTTAAAAACGTTTTCGTCTGAATGCATTCACTAAAAACACATTATTACCATATCAAACTTTTTAAATATTTCATCACAATATTCACTTCAAACTTAAATTGGCAAAATTTTAATACCGATACAGGAATCCTTCCAGTGAATATTTGTAAATTATATATTTACTGCATCGCCAAAGTTGGGAAAAGTTGTTGCCAAAAAAATTAAAATTCAGTTTCAGTTTTCATGGAGCACGAGAGAAGAAAATTTGTCACCAAATAAAATCAATTAATATTAGGCATTGTATGGCATCCATCCGTAAGTGATTTGTTGTTTAAATCTTTCGGTATATATGTATACGCGTATATATATCGTGCAAGATGTACAACTCGAACCGTATCACAATAGATAGTTGAATGCTTTATAACTTCGATTGAAACAACTGCATGGCCCGCACATGGCCCGCTTTTAGGCTCGGATGTTTTAGGCATACATAAAATCTACAAATATCTTAAAATAAATAACAATAAAGTCATTTAGATAGATGTTTGTCAGTTGATCACTGGAGCATTTACTTAGACCTATATTGAAAGAAATTTATACAAAATTTCCAGCAGCTGAGACGAATGTTATGTCTAGAACTGCGCGTATAACTGTCGGAACTCTCTTTAATTTAGCGCCTCTGCATGATGAATTGATCAGTGGGTCTCGACAAAAATATAATGCAGGCAAATAAATAGCTTACTTGTGACCAGCGATGGTCAAATTGTGTGGGATCTTTATTGATTCTATCGCGTCACCAAATTATGTCGGAGCGACTGTTTACAAAAATACGCGGATCTCCAGCAGTTTATCAGCACTTGTCACTTTACTATGCCAAGTTATCTGAGGATAAAATACTGGTAAATTACACTACATGAACTCGTAAAGTTGAAGCTGATGCAGTATTTTTTTGTTCGTTTGAATGTTTTAAAATTTGAGTATGGATTGAATTGTATTGTTTCATGATCGATTAACTTGACACAATTTCTCTACGCGTGGAATTAGCAAGTTGACTGCAGAACATATAAACTGAATAACGAAAAGGAACTGTAACGGAATATATTGGAGAAAAACTTCACGTCTTGTTAGTATCAACAAAAAATCTTTCCAATTCAAACCTTTTATGAGCTAAACATTTTTATTTTATGTGGAAAATCTGAGGACTTGATTATGGCTCACTATAAGACTCCGAGTCTCGACACTATCGAGGGGCTGTGGTGCGTGGTTGATCGCGAGTAAAGAAAAGGAATGATCTGATAGAATTCAATCGTAAAATATAGTGCAGTACATAAAAATCAGTGCAAATTGATGTCTGCTTTGAGTCAAGAATGTCTCAACTTGCCCACAAAGATTGCGCGTATCAAAAACTTGACACGTCGTAAACGCAGCGCCAACGTGAATGAGGTTCCGTATTATTTCTGGCATAAACGCGTCTGATATTCCTGGCAGAAAATTCACCGAACGAGTTGACCGCCCCAATTCCTGGTGAATTTGAACGACCTAGACTGCTGGATCAGGGGCTCGGGAATTAAATTTACTGGTTCGTCCTTAATAGACTACAATCAGACTAACAGACTACAATGAATGATTAAATGAAAACCAGACTACATTTAAGCTTTTGCATTGGCCATCGATATGTAGTGCCTATAGCCAATTAGAAGTGAAGGTTGTGACAGTATAACAACAATTAATTAAGGAAACTTCCTACCTCTCAACAATATTGCTCGTTTCAAAGCAAAAGCATCACACTTAATTTAATCGTTGACTGAATTTTGGGAACGCTATTGCAGGTTCCAGATAAATATTTCCATTCGTTTCTTATTCAGTCTCCCGCAGGATGTCATCTGTAGTCTCATATATTTAAAGCAAAGAGCACTTTTCACGACACCGAGGACGATGAATTAGCAATGCGGTTACCCATAGTAAATTGAACAAGGAGTAGTATTTGGTAGACATTGAAATGATCGCAACATTGGAGTGGTTTTCATCATCCACATCAAATAATACAATTTACAACTCGAAATAGATTCGATTTGGAATAGATAGATTTTTTGCATTGTCTGTCCAATTTGACAATAAATTCAACCTATTTTGCTGCATCGCATGCAGGCGCTGACTGTAGAAGTATGTATATAAAAGTTCTAGTCTTTGAATGCGAGCTCTGTCCGACTGACCTTCATTTTTTGTCCTTTGCTTGTTTAGGTTTGCAGCAGTGAGAAATTGTATAGAGCGCCTTCAGTTGAGACCCTCAAGCTGCCTGAGAAGTATTTTACAAATAATATAGGAACAAATCAGATAAGAAAACTTTCATGAATTAGCCATGGTAAGATTTGGATGAATTGATAAGTTCACAATTTTCTTTGGGATAATCTTCATGTTGCAAGTCGAGTTGACCACTCACATATCATCGTTCGTCTATTGAAAGCCATATAAAATGACACAGGTTCAGCTGATGACTATGCTTCGCAAATAGACGGGAACGTGCGGACGAAGCTAGAGATCTTGGAAGCCATCGGTTGCAGTGGGCTAAATCTACTCGATCAGTCAGGAAATTTGTTTCCTCATCGGGAGCGCGCTTCCGAAGGCCCTACGATTGCGAAAGGATGTGAGCCTGAAATCTCACACCCAAATCTTTTGGACAAAAAGCATTTAAAAAGGGAGGATTGACAGTGAAATCATTCTTGTTGTTCTGAAGTATGATCCACTGTGCGCTTCTGTACTTACGCGCACCAAACACTTCTCTCATTTCCGTCTGGCGTTGCTCGATTTAAGTGTGAGTGACCGCTATATGTAGCCAGTAGCTACATATAAATTCGTAAAACTAAATGTTGTTCGTCGCAGAACTTTTTGTGCACGTGGCTGGTGGTACATTTTTACATTTTGAAGATATAATCCCATTCAAGATATAAAATTTACATTGTTGATGTCACGCGGGTACTTTTTATGAGTCACCACATTTTGAAGTAATTTTGTAATATTTTATGTATAATTCACGGGTCTATTAATTCGTTACAATTCTAAGTAAACTTAGATTTTTATGCAAATTGGTTTGAAAAAAATCTTGCACAATCGCACTTGCGCCGGCCTCATGCCGATTGGTACGTTTTGTTCTTGACACCGAATGCAGGAACATATAAACATGAACACTTCTTGCGTCACACATCGCACTTGTGCAATGAATTGACTTTTTTTCGTGAATAATTCCCCTTACTCGTATTTCCTTCAATTGTATGACGTACTATAGTTTGGACTGTTGATGTCTAGATGGTTAGCTTCTAATGATAGTATTCGACAGTTCATTCAAACGCGAGGAAGATGCAGTACTGTTTCTATCATCAAGTGTAGAGCTTTAAGGTGCAGCAGGGTGATATTTTATTTATTAGGGATATGAGTACGACTCAGCAAATTTAGAGTTTAAGCCCGAAATTAGAGTAATAATACGATACAAATTAAGATAAATTCGAGAGATAAATAGTTTTCTTAAAGGTCAGATGAGACTTTAAGTCTCATCAGCTAGCTCACTAAATTCATTCCCGGTCGCAGCAGTCTAATATTCCATTTTGACTTTTAAACTTCAACCAAGGACTCTGCTCGGGAGCGAACTTCATAAACTCGTGGATACAAACTCGTTGTCATTGATAACTCGTTGTTTCAATACTCGCAAAATCCTCAAATTAAATCATGGCTATGGAGTCATTTTATTTTTCAGTGACAGTTTTCACGTGGTTATGAGCTGATGTCGTGACGCAAATAGCATTTGTATCTTCAATTGGAATGAGAGCTCTCCACTAAACTGTGAAGACATTCGGAGCATCAATTGTCCGTCAAATTCATGTCCCAATCCGAATTGTTTCCTATTTATTTTACTGACGAAAGAGAAAAGAATGTGTGCAATAATCGGTGCGTCATGTTTAATTCAACATCATGATCATCGCGTGAACTGATTTACAGTGAATTTGATAGCATAATTAGTCCAAAAAAATGTGCAACCAATCTTGATAGCCCATGTATTCTAACGTTCGAAATTAAACAGCTCAATTAAATCGTGCGCTCATTAAACATGGGGTGCATTTACAATTATTCCATCTCTATCATTCTCGTCTGACGATGGAAAAAAGCTTTTGTGAAGAAAATACTTTCAACGTTTATAGGAATGAAATGAGTAATTAGATACCTATTTTTTAATGATTATAGTAATATTTCTGTAACTAATTTTTAGATAATATTCTCTTTTATCAGCGAAGAACAAATGATTCCAAATTTGATAGGCCTGGCAGCGCTTTCATTTGATTTCGATGTGAGTAAAAATTTAATTTGTATTTCAGCTTAAATTAGCAAAAATTATAATTTTTCCACGAAAAAAATAGATATGAAGATGCATTCTTTGTTTTGGAGGAAGTAGAATTATTTTTTTGTTTAGTGAGAGATCGACCGGAAAAAGTGAAGAAGCCGACTGCAACAACAGCTAGCTAATTTGACTCCCATGGTATTGACACTTGCATGGCGAACGAACTTTAAATGATATAATATGTCCTTAATAAGTGATAAAAGACGATTTGCATGTTCACCATGCAAAATTCAACCATCTCGGCCACTACATGTGTATAAAATATGACAAAAAGTCAGCTTTGTTCCAGTAAAGTTGATTCTCAATGAGCCCTGTATGAACCAATCAATGAAACTACACCCATTACAAAACCTCTCCCCTTCAATAAGATGTCGTTTCACTCATTAAATTGTTTCGGTTTAGCTTTCAAACCGCATCGTTTGTTTTACTGATATTTGATGCTATCTTTGATGAGCAGAATACAAAAGAATCCCATAGATTACACTGGCAATAGGAGCAACCACCTGCGGTTTTTCGCGCGCTGAATACTACGGCTTCTCCATCTCTCAATGACTGTTCTAGTTTTGGCTTGCGGTCCAGCGATTAGTTAACCCTAGGAAGACTTCTGCATTTTCAGTGATTTTGATTCAGTATTTTCTTCTATTCATGGTTCATGGACATCAGCCGAAGCTTTCTCATGCAATCTAAGTCAAGACTGTAGATAATTTCAATGAAAATGCTTTGTTCATTTTTTTTCCACCTGCTTACTTCTGGCCATATACAGCAACTCGCCCTTGCACATTGTGCTCTTGGACACGTTTGATCTGTGGATCGAGTGAGTGCCAGTCTAAGCCAACACTAAAAGGCTAGATAAGTAGAGTCTAAGGGGGTCGACTTTTATTGCTCCGTGTAAAAAGGAATGCAGTTAAAATACATAAGTGATTCAATATTTACTGGCTTGATCATGAAGATTATTTCCAGAACTAGAATCTCGATAATTGAACATAAGAATCTCAATACTAAGATCCGGGTACCCTTGGGAACGTAAAGTGGCCTGTAAAAATACAGCTAGTAATTGATCGCATTCAGTAGAAATTAACAAAATGACAATAATTACACAAAAATAATTAAAATAAATAATCTCAAATTCATATTACGAGACATTAACAAGCCTCGAGTCCAGAGCGCGGCTTGAACGGAATGAACAACTAGAGATGTCATCACGAAACGACAGATTTTACGACGTTAGACTATGATTCCCTCTTTGGCTGATAAATAATAAATGAATTCTCAGAACTCTAGAAGAGACCCACTTTCACATTTTGTGCTCAGCTAGCTAACAAAATTGCCAAATTTTATCTGCTGAATCTCCAATGGCGCTTTACTTAGCCAACCATCTGCCCATAGGTGTAATTTGTGGAGCATGTGGGGGCGGTTCGTGCATAAATGTCTGGTTTTAATTCTTGAATAGTGAGGCCAAAAATACTGCAACTAGTAATCAAAAACACGATGAAACAGTACACAAATTCTCGAATAACTTGGATGTTATAAAACGATCGCTTCCACAGTAAGTGCTTTCACGGCTTTGAGATGCCCCTAGTCTTCCTCGGTCCCCAGATCTTTATCTTTGGTTCTCATTTCCATGGTTTGGGAGTGAAATCAATAAAAAAAACAAGGTCACTTGAGGACCTCGTCTAAAAAATTACTGAAAAAATGTATTCACTAAGGATAGAAGCCGAAGGTTTACGACTCGATTGTACTTAGTTGAGCAGTAATGCTCCTAAGAGATTTCGATGACTTGAAGAACTACGACTGTGCCAGTGAGAATTAAATTTGAAACATACTGCTACCTGAGTCATCAATGCGACTCCATCACCACATTTAGCGGAGCCATTTAGTGTATTCACCTCAGCAGATCCTCTTCGGTCCGGTCATTGCATAAAAAAACATCTTACAATTCATCGCAGAGAAACAGTGAGTTACAGAAAACTGGCCTAATTGAGTTGTGTTGAGGACAAGATATTGATCCATTCATAGAAGTCAGTCAAATTAATTCAATTGCGGCCTATATACGTAAAATTCCATTTACGATAACAGTTTATCAGTTGGTTTTTACAACGTGATTAAGAAACAATTTTGATGCGTACATCAAATCTATAAATTCTATTCTATTTTTGGTTACTATTTAACTTTACACGATTTTTAAGGCCCTTACGTTCGATTCTAAAATCACGCTGAAAGCGTTTCTCAAATTCAGATGAATAAAATTGAAATTACTCAGATACATATTTTGAGAAAAATAAGCGGAAGAAAAATAAATCCTTCGGAATTACGTATTAACATGAAAAACGATTTGTTTGATACTCGAAATTACTCGACATTAGCGGTCACAAATCAGTCTATATTATTGTAAGCAGGTACGGTACTACCATGGTTGGTACTACGCCCTGAGCATAGTTGATATGACCACTTCAAGAGTTTGGTTACGATCCATGGTTACAAATGCAACATGAGCTGTGTTCTAATCCAACATACCTACAGCCATGGTTAGTGTTACAGATATTTAAAAAAAAGATTGCGGTTGTGTTTATGAATGAGAAGCGACTGCACTCTTTTCGTGTTCACTGCATTCTTAGAAATAAAATTTGCAAATAAAATCTTCCAAGCTTCATTACGGAAAGTTTTGCAACATGAGTAACTATTTTCGTTGTGGAAATGTTTTTTTCTATTCTCTTTTGATTGATCTGATCATCGTTGAATACTAAATGCAATAGAAAGAGATGGTAAAGTAGATCCTGTCATCGGGTATGCTGCACCGAACATGTACCAGCATAACGATGTGCATCCAAGATTTTTATTTAATAATACGATTGCGTCCATGTTGCTTGGTAATTAATTCTGCGGAATAAGTTTAACTATAGAATACAGTTCTCATTCACCTAATATCTAACTTAAATGTAATCTTCATACCTAATCGACAAATTTAATATTTTCATCCATATAATAGCTGAATAATTATCGATTCATGGCAAACTCGCTGTTTTTCTGTGACGAATTGCAAAATATTTTTGTATTCAATGACCTGACAGGATTATTCTAAGATTATTTTAAGATTCACTATTCAAGAATTTGTTAATGACCGTGGGATACGTTGAGTTACCTTCCATAAATTTCTGCATCCCTCCGGGGGAAAGATTTGGCTCCTAAATTTTTAAATTCAGAAAGACTTGGCTTAAATTCATGGCTCCTGAATTTTTATGAAAATTTCAGGACTCGTGTAAATTGAAAAATTAACGTGAGTAACGTTATTGGGTATTTTTTACGTTCTGAGTTTAATAACACTAAAAATATATATGGAAAGCATATATCTTAACATAAATTATTACGTGTGTCGAGTTATTGTCATTGATGACGGATAAAGTATTTAGGAACCTTTAAAAGATCGGCCATAACTTTTTTTCCAGATTTCACCTTTGGTAATTTGTTATGTTGAACTTCTGTTTTCGAAACTTCATGTTTTTCGTACATCAAACGAATTATTTTCTTCATCAACCGAAGTTCAAGTAGAATCCGATTCCAAAACTGGCTTTGAATTTGTTCTAGCATAAAAACTTTGGGGTTACGCTAGGCATTGTGTAACCCCTTGCTAGAAGCGCCAAGTTACTGACGAGCTGAATGCGATGGATTGTACTCGAGATTTAAGATGAGCCAATTAGTTGATAGTCAAATTCAGAATTAAATACATATAAATTTAATTTGAAATTAAATTTTTCACTGTTCAGACGGGCCCCAGATCCGACTTTTGCGTTGAGTTCAGTTCGAAATAGATGCAAAGAAATTAAGCGTAGGCTTTCATTTGTGCTTTTGAAGGACTGCCCTTAACTTTGAAATCACAAATCGGTTCAAGTGAAAATTATGGCTTAGATTTTAGTAGTTGAATAAAAAATACCCTGAGATGTTTTGACTCAGGCTTATACTTTGTTTGGCTTAGCCAGAGGAGAAGTGAAACGATTGTTCAGTTTCATGGTTTTTCTCCTACTAAAGTAGTGAATCTGTAATGAATAAAAAAACAAAATTAAGAACAGGAGAACAAAATTTAATTTTGTTGGAAAAAGAACATTGTTTAGAACGTGTTAAACATAAAAGCATGATCACAAAATATCATCAACTTATGTATGCAGGTGCTTGGACTAGCCGCCTGTTAAAATACTATAGCTATATACCACTGCTCTAATACGCGTTGGAACTTCACCAATAAATTGAGAAATATCTGCACGTGACTTCGAAAATTTAACAACAAATTAAGTCGCAGAGAAATAAGCTTTTGTAACAAATCCTATGGATAAACGCAAGTAAATTAATTTCACCGGTCTACAATTACAAGTTGAACTGAGCAAACGCAACTTCAGTCATTAGGCGGTCAATAATCATGAGTAATCTGTTTGAAGTAAACTATGATTAATGATGGTTCTAACTTAAGATGTTGCAACAGAGTTTTGATGAACATATATGATGCTGATTCATTCCATCTAAAGAAACATCCTTGTTGTACAAGGCATGACTAAAAATCCCAGTATTGCATACGAATCCTACATTAACATATGAGATGCATGGAAATGGTCTGAGAGGGTTGTATGCACATTTAATCATCGAACTTCGTACGGGCACTAATGGATTGCGTTCAAACCAGTTTGTTGACTAAGGATGAAAGCAAACATCAGCATTCTGCGTATAGGAAGAGGAAACCGGTTTTTATTGGTGTTGCTGGTATAATGAAGTACTTTATGGCGCTATGACGTAGGTTGTAAACCTAATAACCCATTCACAGATGATACTGACTTTGCTGGCACTTTGTCCGTTAGCAACATTTGGTCTCTACCTCAGAGTGCAGCCTTGTTATTATTTGTAAAATCTTACAGGCTTTTAAATGTGTCCTATAGCAGGAAGTAAATGTGTCGTTAATAATCGACAATTCATTAAGATAATGATGTAAAAGAATGCATTTAATGAATAACGCGTGCTGAAGTAAATTTATTGCTTCGCAATCAAAAGGGGGATTACTTGAAAATATATTATCGACAAATATCTCCGAGAGAATTTTCAGATGCATAGAAGCGCAATACCCATTATTTAAATACTGAAAAATCTTAAATATTCAAAGTATTCCTCTAGTGATTGTAAACACTATCTTGTCAACAGAAACAAAAGAAGACAATAGTAATGGTTGCGCTTCCAATTCCGGTAATGATTCATCAAAATAAAAATTACAAAATCCCCATAATTAGTTGAAACGTTTCGTTCTACTTATGATGATAGAAAAAAGTAGCCCCCAGAAGCATTTATTCTTTAATTAAGTCCTTGTGAAGATAAGAAATGTCTACAATCAATCTAAAAATCAAAATAACGACGGGAGAATTAGTTTCCGGCAGAAAAAAACAGTCACTCACCACGTCGCTACTTTAAAATTAAGATCGATGTAAATTGTTGTGTGATTTCCAGCCAGACCTTAAGAAAATGCAAATCACAGCTTGAACGGTGTTTATGGTTACCAATCATTCTGTTTTTATGGTCTTTATGATGGATCTCTACTGAATCTTTTCTCGTTTAACTCTATGGGCGACTCACATTTTTTAGTTATCAAAGTTTTTAATACAAGTGGCCAATTACAAGCCAAGTACAGAAGTTTACTTTGGCTTGAACAACATCTTTCCAAGTTCTCAAGACATTTTCGATGATGTTTTTAGATTGCAGTTCTATGATAAGGATACATTAACCCTGCGTAGCAGGGCAACCCAGCGTTTTTCGGGAACGAAGTTTTTTATGAGCGAAGCCCCGATTCGAATTCATGGTGGCATAGATACCATTCTAACGCGCGAGCTCCGAATAAATTGCGACGATGTCTGCTCCTCAGAGGACCAGATAAAATGCGACGGTGGTATCCGTGATACCAGGCTTCAAACAAACAAACTGACATACATTCTAAAATCTATACATAGTATATTGAGGTAAACATTTTTACATGCTATCTAAGCTTCTACGTATATATTCTACTGCTATTTATCCATGAGCTTATCTGTAAATTTGTCTTGTTTGATCAGTTCAATTATCCTGATTCATGCCATTGAATTACCTTGATTTGATTTTTGTTCATACGAACACGAACTTTGAACTTTGTGTGCAGCGAGCAAGTTTATTGTTATTTAACATTCTTCATTTGTAACTGAAAGAATGAATCTTGATTTTCTAGAAATTATATTTTTAATAATACCAGAGTCCAAAGTTGATTGTGAAATATCAAGTCTGATTTAACGAACATAATTTAATGTTTTAAGTTTGTCTCTCGAAGAAGATTTTAAGACCATACGAGTAGACCGTTTTTAATGCGAGGTTCTGGCAATCAGAGGAATTTGATAACATATATTGGTGACGTTGAAAAGGGGATATAATTGCTCACGTACGAAATTAATTGGAAACTTGCTTTATGTTTACTCTGTGCGTTCATGACACGATATGAATGTTTCGAAAGTGAAAATTCTAGTCTCGAAATTTAGGTAACAATTTTAGATTTTTCTTATTAACGTATAATATTCGAGTCACAGATCGACTCCATCGAAATATAGAAATATTTAAATGATGGATCGCTACACTTATGGAACAAATTGAAATTAGACAAGGCACTTAAATTTCATCCAAGTTTATTTCATCATTGGGCTTGATTGCAAGGGTACTTCAACCATCTATCAGATGCTTTTCGACTCAATGGGGAAAATTGTGGTATACGGTTAACTTATTATGTAAGGCAACAGCGTTTAGGGTGGATCAATGTAGATCAGAATATTTGAGTC
>JALHKN010730474.1:0-10326 GCA_039513755.1 Hyalella sp. 3TK10
TATAATTGATGTGATCAATTTATTATGATTTTACTCCTTTACTCTTCCAATTTGCAATACTTTCTGCAGATAAATTTTGTATCGAACAAAATATTCTTATTGCTAATAAAGTCTCACTCATTAGTTGAAAAAAAACCATCACCTGATACGTCGTAGATGTCGCTAATAATTAATTTGATTCGTTTATGTTATCGTAAATTGCCCCATCAAACTGTCGCTATATTCACGCTGCGAGTACAGAAGACTAAGTGAAAAGTACCCCCTTAAGAAAATAGGTTGATGATAGAGTTTCCCGATTTTGACCCAACATGATGCGAAACGTGCACATTGAAATGAATTAAAATGCTGCGAAGTATTGACTAAATTCACCGCTTCAATCTTAACAATAATCTCCACTGAATTTTGTATGTGCCCGATTATCATGTAGGATCTACTATTTCAAAAATCTGACGTGAAAATCTGAAAAATACGACTGGCATTCACATCCGAGTGGCTATTGTGTGAGGAATTAATGCGTTTCTGTCCGTAACAAAACCGTTAAAAATTATAAGGTACCAAATAAATTTTTTCATAAGCTTTATACTTTTCGATTTGTTTCATATTTGCAAGGCCGCTGCGTGCATTTTCTCAATCTGGTAAACGAGCAATCTTTTGCTACCGGGCATCAGTCTTTCACGTTCCGTTCATTAAAAAAAATCCATGCTCATGCGAATTCCTAGTTAACCTAGAAACCTAGATTGGGTGTAGGAAAAATGAAGCAATCATCGATAACTTTTGTAAATTATAAAAATGCATTATTCTCTAACGAAAATGAATGCGGATAATTATGTGACTAGCGCTTATTGAAAATAAGGCAAAGAAATAGTTTTTGTTAAATCTATCATTTTTACTTCGTTGAAAAAGCCACCAGAATGCATTAAAATATTAAAGCGGTGCCGATACAAAGTTTTTATGGCCGTGGTTGAGTTATTCGCTTCAACAGCCTCTGAGCTTGAAGCCCATTCAAATGTTTGACATAGACGCATTCTGCCACTCGAGTGACGCGCTGGTTTTATTCTATTTATCTATGTAAAATTATCATAGCCATACTATATAACATGGTCTGGTAATTTTCTACCTAAAAGTGTAATGTGGACAACACTTGCGAAACACTTTTACATCAATTTGAATGGCTGAATGTGTTGCTTCGTAACTTGAATTCTGCGATTTGCCTACTTAGCTCTTCATTTGACATCACTAATTTCGAGGCTTGCTCTTGCTGACCGTAAATAGAGTGCATCGTGGATTCTATACTGTATTGAATTCTCTGCCTGAATTGAAAGTTTGACTAAATTTACACACTCGAGTAATTGATTGAAAACTCGAACTTGGCAAAGTAATTTAATTGAATAAGAATGCACTACAGTTAGAAGTAATTACCACGTGTGCATGTCCAGGTTGACAAGCATGGCGGCGAGAGCGGGTCCAGGAGAAGCTCCCGATCTTCGGTTAAGGAGAAAACTCCCTCCCCTCGAGGCTCCCCCAGGGGATCCTTCAAGGGATCCTTCCTCTTCCTTCCCCTATCTCGACGAGCCTCAAGATGCTCGGGACCGCCATCGGCATCTGCCAGTCCCACCGCCACGCCCGTGGTGTCCGTTCAAGTCCACCATGATAAAGACCATGACCGCCATCACATCCCCGATCCTACTGGACATCACAGCAGAGACCCACCAGGCCATGGTGGATCACATGATACAAGAGACGATGAAAGAGGATCCAGCGGTACGTCCCAAAGCGTCCAGCAGCAGCACTGTGGCCCGAGCCAGACCCAGACCAAGGGCCAGAGTTCGAGTCCCAGAGCTTCAACGGGCAAAAAACTTCCCGCAATCGGAGCTGCAAAATCACCGCATCGACAGCATCAGCAATCGGGCAGTAGCTGACCACAACCTCTTTGCCATCACTCATGTTTTTGATTGATACAAATTTTATCTAAGAATATTTAATATTTAACTAATAAACAACTGACAATGATACTTCATTGTATAACTGTTTAGTTGTGTGGGCCTTCTTAGTATTTAAAGACGTTGTTGAAGGGATATCTAGCATGAATGTTTCGGAGGGAAACCGCTGATCACTCTTTAAATGGAAACTTAGCGAATGTGATAGATTGAGTCTGAGTAATAACTAGTATGCCTCTCCGTAATGTTCAATATAACGGTAGCCATTCTCATTTTATCTTGTTTACCTAATGTTAATGTTATAGTCCGTAGAGTGCAAAATGATCTTGTCATTTATACGGAGCTCTTATTGTTAAGAACGACAACTTGTGGATTCAGTTGCCGCCTTTGAAATTGCGCTACGTGTACCAAGTCCTAAATGGTTAATTATAGGTTTTTGTGCCCTTTTTGACGTCCAGCTCACTCCTCAAGCTGTGCAAAATAATAGAATTTTAGCCGCAACTCCGACACGACAATTTTTTGGCTTAGCAAATATTTTTTAGACCCTATGCACAAAACTGTTTGATATAAATGTCTAGTCACGATATCACAGTTAGATGTGCGATTCAATTTACATTTTTTTCGGCACGAAATTAAGTAACGTTCTCCTTAAGCATTCTTAATTCCGAAGTCAAGAGCGCAAACCTTAGTGGCAATGGGATTGCGGTTTGGGATCAAGAGCAAGATTTGGCTTGTTCGAAAGCGATTGTTATGGCTCGTATTGTGTGTGAAGTGGTGTTACATCCCAGCAACGATATACTAGGCTTAAGCAACCATTTTCATGCTCATCACCTCAAGAAAATCAAATTTGAATTTCAAGCCACCCTTGAAAGATCCAACCCATCATCTTCATAAGTCTCCTCGTGTATCATTTTAAGCCAATTGTTTCTGCAATGACGCTCGTTACACAAATAAGTGCGTTTATTAGAAAATTCGGAAGCCAAATGCAGATACGACCTCTGTTCTAATTTGCTGCGTGAATTTCGTTTCAAGCTCCTTAAACTCATTCTTCTACAATTCCCTTTACATTAAATTGCTGCCTGATTGATTTAATTTGGATACTTATTTTCTGATTTACAATTTCTAAGAAATCTTAAGAATTATTTATCTTTAATTTTTAGTTTTCTTCTATAGCAACAATCAGAATCATGTTTCTTTAGCACCAATTTCCTGCGAACCGATGAACCGATTCGAAGACTCGCTGATACCGGACCGAATGAGTGTGTCGTTTCTCCTATAGTTTTATATTCCTTCCTTCAACAATCAATTTTATTTCAAAATTTACCATGTTATTTCATCCGAAGTAAGAAGTTTTATGGAGTCATAACTGAACAAAGAAGCTGATTAGAAAATTTACCATTATAACTTTCAAGATGTTAATTCCAGTGGTTAATTCAAGTAAATAACAAAAATAAATTCGTTTTGATCGTGTCCACAGTTATACACTTTCGTTCCATTGATCACTTTTTCTAGATTTTATCTTGACACATTAGAAGATTGGTGAGTAATGTCACCTATAATGAGGACTTAGTATTTTCGTTTACATTTATAACTTTAACTAGGTTTTGAGTTAATTAAGTAGGATGTTGGCAATTAATATCCTCGATGATGAAAATGTGAAGGCTTTGACTACAATCTTGAATCTTCCCGTAGCTTTTCCCGTTTGTCGTAGAAAAGTATGAACTTAAGGTATTTCTGACCATGCTCGTAACCTGAGAACACGGAGCGTCTCACGAGTTTTATTAAAAATGTAGTTATTGATTGTGGGTTGTGCAATCTATGGCGTTGCTAATGTTTTCGTCGAATTTAACTTTGCTTCTGGTGATTTGTAAATTGAGCGAAATGTCATCCCTTGGAATTAAGATCTAAGCTTTGTGTGGATCAGATTCATCCGATTTAATCAAATTCATAATGGAAGCTAGTTTCAATGATTATTCTTAGGAAACTTGTCTAATGTTGCTACCATAAAAAAAGGTGAGTGAGTCTCGTCAATTAAATCTGTTACTTCAACACTAAAAGTTGTAGATGGTAGTATGAAAACCCAAATCATATCTATGCCTAGCTTCGTTCAAAAACGCTATGTTTAGAAGTGGTATAAATTAGCTCTGGCATTGTAGTGTTCTAAAAATTCCTCTCTTATTTTTTCTCTCTTCCCATAATCAAATTTTCATAAAATTTCATCAGTCGTTTGAAAACTGTTCGTACAAATTTGTATAGATTCGTTTTCTATCAGTTTTAATTCAGCAGTTATTAACTCGCTACTCTAGTGGAGGTAAATTATTTTACGATCATCAGACGTAGAAGAATCATAGAGTAAAGCTTTGACTCGCAATCGCTTGTCTATAAATTTGATTTCTAGCCACTCGGCAATTTGTTCCGGTCATAGAAGCTCTACCTTTCCCCGTGTATCTATTACTCAATCAGCGAATTTTTTCTTATAGACCAGGAAATGCTAAAGGGTAACTCAATAATGACTTCAGTAATTGAGCCGTTGCGATGTGAGTACACGCGTCTATAAAACTCTCTTATGATATTAACGCTCACTATCATTACTATACTTCTAACATTACTGTTGCATCATTATCGTTGATTGGTAAGGTCGACTGAAGATTACTTTCACCTAATTGAAAGTATCTCACTCCTCCTTGGTGAGTTTAAAGTTCTTTTTTTCTCATAAGAACTTTCATGCAAATCTTGTTTATTGAAGTTGTACATTGCTAGTGTTATATAGCGTTATTTAATGTGTTAAGGGTTGCGCTTCTATCTACGTTAAGAAATCCAGTAGGAAATTTTTTAATACTCTGTAAACTTTGCTAGCGATAAATTATCTCATTGTGCGTTGTTGGAAGAAGTTATTATCTTACTATTGGGCGAATCTCCGTTTATTTCTGGCTAAGTCGTGATATCTCAGAACTATCGAATACCACAAATATATCTTGTTTGTGAATGTTCTTCTCTATATAAATCAGGATACTAATAAATGTGTTCAGAAGTATCTATTTATATTGATGAAATTAGCATCGCATATCAGTTAATGCCAGTTGTTGTAGGAAATACTCGATTTTCGTCGAATTATAACTTGTCGTACTTAAATCACTCGAAAAGAATGTAAAACATCGGTAATCGACACTACTACTAACGCGGTCTAATTTACTGAAAATATTTCATTGTCCCAGCTCTGTCCGTCCTTTTCCCTACTGAATCATAACGCGTCATTTGCCACTGTTTTAAATCATATCTAGGAGGATTGGGGCCATATCCATAATTAATCCGAATTTACTCTAATACAATTCAATTCGAAATGAAAAAAAAAACTTGGTTCTTCCAATTTTAATTTAGCCCTCGTGTGTCCGAAACAGTTTAGATATAATGTGTTTGTCCTTAATATTTATAACTGAAATTCAGTGAGTTAATAATTTTAATTATATTTTTTGTTGGGTATCCAGACTGTCGGTGTAGGTTGTTACATTTTCATATATACTTGGTTTAAGGTTTATTCTGTCTAGAGTAGGAGCTTTTATTGCAATCTTCGTTTCCTTCAGCAAGGTACTGACGCCCTTATGAAAAATGTAATGCAATGTGACTCATATTATTAGTTCCTTGCAATCATTATTCATCACTCAGTAATTTATTTATTTCGCTTTTCTGTATGACATCGGATCCTTATTTAATGAAGACCTTTGAGTCGTGAAGGGCTTTTTGGTACCGGCAAATTTTCCTATTTTTTCAATGCCATAGCATATTCTTGAACTTATTCTTCCACTTTAATACATTTCTCTCAAGTATTTTACTCACTTTCCATTTCAGAATTAATCGTTAGTTCAACTATGTACTGGCGCTATGATAGTATTTTTTTCAGGCATAGTTCTTTTCCGATTTGGCCCGTTAGCACGGATAGGATTTATCGGTCGTCTGGTATGGTGTCAGAAGTTTTAGGTTTTTTTCAATTATTTCGAATTACTGAATATTTTTCTTTGACAAATGAATTATTCTTACTTTATCCTTGGGCTGTCAAGATGTTCTTAAGCCTACACCCATTCTGAGTCACATATAATGACATTCATTTTCTCCAACTATATTTGCTGAAGAAAATTCGTTTTTTTCCTGTATTTTGTAAGGATCGCAGGATGTATTTACCAAAGTCTACAGTATAAGATCGCAAAGTTGTTATGCATGCAGTTCTCTGAGAAGCAGCGTCGCTTTGCCTCGATGCTATCGTTTCGTCGTTCACTGCAAGAATAATTGCATGAGTATATCATACAGGCCAAGATATACCAGTGCTTGGACAATATTCCTAGACGTGCTGAAATTATAATTCGTAGAATATATTTGGTTTAATTGCTGATGAATGATTTATATGTTAGCAGCGCATGAAAAACCTACAGAATTATTTTTTGTGAAAGCCTTCCTCGTACATTTTGATAATTTTCAAGGCCCTGCATGCAGCAGAAAAACTATACCCAGTAGAAAGGCAATATTCTCTCGCAATGAATAATTAAATACTGAGCTATGTAAGAGGTGACGTATGCATTAATTAAGGCATCCCTAATGCCAGTTACCAAGTATGGAGTGTCACCTCTGCCTCTTTGTTTGGCTCTCGGGGTCAAGNATTAAATACTGAGCTATGTAAGAGGTGACGTATGCATTAATTAAGGCATCCCTAATGCCAGTTATTAAGTATGGAGTGTCACCTCTGCCTCTTTGTTTGGCTCTCGGGGTCAAGCGTTCATTTTCAACAGCTCTCATTGTTCTGTATTATAAAGTGAACCAAGATTTTTTGGAACAATCATGTTTCTGTGATAATAAAAAGAATAAATCATTAATGCTTTCATTTTCTGTGTTTCAGTGAGAATGT
This sequence comes from Hyalella sp. 3TK10, assembly GCA_039513755.1. NCBI lineage: Eukaryota > Metazoa > Arthropoda > Malacostraca > Amphipoda > Hyalellidae > Hyalella > Hyalella sp. 3TK10. The sequence continues at coordinate 6,832 of JALHKN010730474.1, forward strand.
AAGTTATGAAGTGTGAACGTTCTTTATCCACGGACGTGCCTAGAGCGAGATCATTGCAACAGAGCTCAGGTAGGCTAGGCGTCAACTTGTTCAGATAAAAATTCAACTTGAGGGAACCGAGGCACTGATGACATTTCAGTGGTTCAATTCGATTAAACGACCATAAAAAACGCTTCATTTGCGAGGAGAAAAAGTTCAAAATTGGGCGATTAAAAAATTGTAACATCGGGGGCGTTAATAACAAATACCCTGGATACAAATTACAGCGACATGAAGACCCTTTGTGCGTTTAAATAACATAAAAAGGCTTATAAAACTCATGCTGCTGAACTACATAATTTACTAGGCATTTATACAGCGAGTGTGAGGAAGGAGCTGCCCAAAAGCTACGAGACTTTATTCATTAACGTTTCCACTTACTTTCGGCAGTTACAACGCTCATGTGTTACGCAGTACACTTATTATTAGAGCTACCGTTTCCAAACTATACTTTTCATTTTTTATACAATGTTATAAAAGCTGAACCTTCTTTTCCTGCTTCACTTTGAGACGCATCCACCATTAGCTTCCAACACCTCCATGCACAGTTATACGAAAGTCAAATCACACTTCATTATCCTTGCATTATTACCATAGAAAAGTAATCGCAATATATACAAAGAAACATTTAATGTACCAAAATAGATCGCCGACGTGCTATGACTACAGTATTACGAGGACAGTATACATCGTAAATTTACCTTCAGTATGACACACGAACAATGACCCGAGCATGAATATATACACGACAGGTGTCGTCTCATTCAACGTGACATATCACGTATCCGAATCAGACGAACGTAAAATAAAAAATCCTGATTAGGCATTGTATTATAATAAAGGTAAGTCTCGGAATACACAGACCATCAATATGTTCGATGAGTACAATGGTCCCTAATGCGAGAAAGAGAGAGTTTATGATTTAAAGCTAAAAACGGAGGCAAAATAAATGAGAATACAAATAATAAGAATTTCAAGACAAGACAATCTATACCTAGAAGTTATCAGAAATGCATGTGATAATACATGGAACTCTTTCCTCGTCAGGCATAAGTCAACGTTATACGAAAGATAGATAAAGGCAACACAAGCGTCAGAACACATGAAGTCCACGGTAAGTGGTAAGTTTACTCGAAGGAATTTCTGAACTCGGTATTGCAAGTAAAATAAATAAACTGAATAACAAGTAGCATCGCTTGGATTGAGACCTCAAGCAGTTATATGCATGTCTTCGTAATTATGATTCCACGATGCATTGGAAAGACAACAAAAATGAAAGTTTTAGGAATTATATATAGTATAAAAAGTTACAAGTTCAAGACTTTTAAAGTTAACGGACAATTTCGTGACGTAGTTGTGTGTGGAAACGACAAGTAAAAAGGTTGGTGACTGTTGCAAAATAAAACGGCAACAATAAAATGGACACTAAATACGACCTCAAAATTAGTTCAAGGCACGCACCGTAAATAATAACTACATGATGTATACCATTATTGGCTCATGACAAAATCACGGATTTTTTTCTTAATTTTCTCTCGCTATCAATGTATACAACTAAATCTTGATGTCATCATTTTCCGATTCTTCGAATACACATAATGAAAAAATATTCGAACAAACAATGAAAAAATATTGGAGAGCAAGAGCGGGCATTATTTGAATTTTAAAAACGTGTTCATGAGTAAGAATAAACGTGACATTAAAACCCTGAACTTCGAATACACTGCAAAACAACAATTGTTAAATTTGACGCCTCCGCTACTTAGTTATATAAGGCGGGGAATGTGTAGCGAGCGATAAAATCCCTCTTTTCATTTCATCAAAATTATAAATAATGTCCGAGTCCACATGAAATTACAATCAAACCCACAATTACACAATGTTGGAGCGCGAACAAAAACACTCATAAACTTGCTATGAACCTCGTAAATTGGAAGCAGTTACAAAATTTCTTACAAAAATCTGACTGAGAATTTGAAAGAAAATGTTTACGTTAAGAAAATAATAAAATTTATGAATAGTTGCTGAAAATATGTTTCGCACACCCATGAAGTTATTGCATTCCTCTATAATAATTCAATAGAAGATTACAATAAAAAAAGATTTTCAACTACAATCCGATTTAGTAGTGGTGATGTTTTTACATTAAATGCATACAAAGTTTATAATAATATTAATACCATTGATAACAATAAATAAACGACTTTTATTCTTTGCCAATGCTTGGTGCGAATAAATAAACCGAAAAAAATATGATACAAGACACGATTGCAAAGCGAGTGGAGGAGTTGAGTGAGCAACAAATGGTAAACTGAGAATCCTTGTATCAATCATTTTGAACAGAACACATTAACTCGACTTGTGCAAAAGAACATTCTTACATTGACGGAAATGATTATTATAACCGAAAGATAGGCCGAGTGTCTGCTCAAGCACCCCTTGCAACGCAAGTAAGCATCAGTCATTTTGTATAGAGTTGCATGTAGATCAGTACACATATACGCATTCATTGTTGCCAAAAGAAAATGTAGAATTAATTTCAAAAGATAACGTCACTTTCATAGATATCTCATGGCCTCAACAAAAAACATTCCCGCCATCGACTCAACTTTGGAAATAATTTCTGGATCGGAAACAAGTCATTTATTCTTATAAATATCAGTGTCCTTTATTTTCCTGATACATACAGAGACTATAGATTTAACAACACTATAAACAACAGAAATAATACTAACATGATGAAGAGATGCGAGCAATACTACAGATGAGAAAAGTTATGCAGAAATGTGATTGCTGTGCTCACGCCCAGTCTGCGTCGCTATCGCTATCGTCATCATCTTCGTCGGAATCTGCAAACTTTTTGCGTTTCTTCTTCTTCTTGTGCTTCTTATGGGAACTGGAACTGCTGCGATGGTGCGACCGGTGAGAACGAGAACTGAAAAGTATAAATGATAGCTTGGAGAATTTGCTATCACAGGATGAACCAAGATATAGAAAGAAGCCTGCATAGCTCCACAACGTCCGTAACGTACAACAAAGTCTGTGATGGCTGGCAGAGGAACAACGATCTCGTACGCGCGTAATGCCTTGAGGCGCTCTTTTGAGCGTTTATCGAGCATACAATCATCGGGCAATACATTTTATAGGAGAAAATACTAGAAGAAAATTCAATAAAACATTAATCAAACGCAAGAATCTTATTCACACACCAATAAACACATGCGTGAAGCAAATTAGAACAAACAATTAAAGAATTAAGCTAACAATAATAAAATGGAAGACGAGAATTAGTTAACAATATGCAAATGGAAAAAGCAAATTGCTTTAACAATAAGTAAATGGAAGAACAAATTGCTTCAACAATAAGTAAATTGAAGAAGCAAATTGCTTCAACAATAAGTAAATTGAAGAAGCAAATTGCTTCAACAATAAGTAAATTGAAGAAGCAAATTGCTT
>JALHKN010731097.1:0-10569 GCA_039513755.1 Hyalella sp. 3TK10
CACTTTTTTGCTGGAACTGATTCGGAACTGTTTGCTAGAATTCCACCCTGGTCTTCTACAACTATAATTTCATAACACCTACCTCTGACTTTTCGTCCTTCAGGGAAGCCTATCAAGGGATCAAATATGATTGGCCCTTCAGTGTCAGGCAAAGGAGCCTTATTTGCTGAGCTCACAGCCCCCATCCTTCTTCTTGCAGTTCAATGGATCTTCAAAGAAACTCCTGTAAGAAAAAAAAGTCATACGAAACAATGAATTCAATTTAGAAACAGAAAAAATAGTTAGGTAGAGATACTAAAAAATTTGATTAACTTGATTGAAATGAGAGACAAATTTCAAAAACACCTACTTAACTAGAGGCTACTACTACAATTCAAATGAATACAAATTCTAGCAAGATTGGATTTATATTTTCTCAAACATTTTTATAGCTTTTGTTCCTCTCAAGTCTGAACTATTTCTTATGAAAAATGGTCACTTTTTAAAAATCTGCAAATGAAAGCATTAAACGAGTAGTTAAATTACTTTAGCCATCTGTGACGATGAAAATTCATCAATTAATATTGTGTCATTTAATAAATGTTCAACTAACCGGGGCTGGCTCGCCTGAGTCCAGGGTCAGTATTCTCATCCGCAAAATCCGAGTCAATCGTGCGAATTTATTTTCCAATGACTAAATTTCAGTTCATATTAATTTTAACATGATTAAATTCATTCATATTTTTCATAACTTTGGTAATGCAAATAAAGGAGCAGTAATTTTAATAACCCACTTTAAAAATTCAATAAATATGAACCGTTCGTGAATTTACGTCCGAACTTGATAGTGCAAATGAGTATTCAATTGCATTTTACTTTCTTGATTATTTCATTGAAGAACTAAAATTATAATTTTTCCGCAAAGTCGGATTCACAAATAGGTACCATGGTACCTCTCAGTTACCATGGAAACTTGAACAACATTGAAAATGTGGTCGTTCATCGTTTACGTGGATAATAAATCCGTGTTCCACAGAGCTACAATATGCAGCCGAGCAGTATTTTTCTATCTTTTTTGCTTCGTTACATCTGTAATTTTACCTTTCATTATAACTTACAGAACACAAGGTAAGATAACTGCAATTCGCGCTGTTTTGAGTGAAGTTATGGAAAGCTACTACAGCTTCACAAATTCTGGATATACAGGACTCTGTATTTGCCATTCAAATGCTTGCTAATTAATCAAGAATGCTTTAGGAGTCACATGTCGCAACTAGAGGAGCACATTTTTCTGATGTAAACATAGATAATTGTAATTGTCACCTCACAGAAATGACCAAATACAGAGATTAATTCATCTTGAGGTTATGGTTGTGCACGCGTCATTTAAAAACACATTTTAATTAAGAACAAATTACTTTGTACTCAACGAAAGTCATTGCAATATTTCACATGTGGGCTTTGAGCAGGTCTGTGGACGGAACAGTTTAAAGACAGAGAGCAGGCAGACGTGACGTACCTGGAGCAGCTGCTGGTGGTGGTGCACACGACGTCGGGAGTGCTCTACTGGACGACGGATCCGTCTTTCAGGGCTCTTAATCCAAAGAGTCTCCGTCAGCCGTACCTCAAGGCAAGGCGTTCTTAATTCACCAAGTTATTTTAAGTCTAATGAAAGATAGCTACATTCAATCCAAAGATCTCATTCAGCCGTGAATTAACGCGAGTTCAGCGTCATGCAACAGTCGATACAATAAAGCACTGGCTTTAGAGAAGAATTGATAGAATCACACAGTACAAAATAATTTCGGAAACTTCCATTATTAACGATTTCACAAATTATGGCTCTCAACAGTGGCACGAGTACGACAGTAACCACGATGGCAAGCGAGACGGGCTGGAACTAAGTTTGGATGTTCCTCTTATGCCTCACGAAGCGGTGCAGCAAATCGTACTAGTTGTCAACATTGAGTACGCACTTCATGTGAGGCTTAGCATGCATGTGTGTCGCGTGAAATTCTTCTTCCTCTGCTCGCGAGGTCTTCCCTTCATTGTGTGAAATTCTTCTTTTCTAAATTCAATACCTAGTAAATCCCAACGTACACACTTGGTGATATTTTAGAAGTTGGACGTCTGTTCTCCTTGGATTTTTTTTAAAGACATCGATGCAAGTCTTGATGACCTTCTTTTGTTTCTCATTCTCTAACTTGTGTGTAACACAGTCCCTCTTGTATCTCCAACTATTGTTCATTTGTAAGGCCTTGTCACTTAGCCCTAATCACCTCGGGTTGAGACAAATTACCCCTCAGCCAGTGCTACTCTTACGACGTACGCTGGCACCCGAGGTGATTGGGGTTATTACAGAATAAATGAAAAACAAATGAACCTTGACTTCACTCTTGCATAGCATTCTGAGAAAAAATACATATACGTAATGCTTCATAAAACAATACAAAGGAGCATTCAGTAACATTTTAAGAAGAATTGCACAAATACTTGAAGATTTACAAAGAAATACGTATATTTATGTATTGAATGTCATCTAGAGTAAAATTACAAGTACTTCAAGCTTTAAGAACAATAGTTTATTTTACAGCATTTCGAGAAAGTTTCAAAGCATCAAATGATTTTTGCAACAACTCAAAGATCACAAGCTATTCCTTTACTTTGTGCCAGTCGCACTGCGAGATGTCAGTTCGGGGAGGCATAGCATTTGAACATAGCGGTCCTGCACCAATGGCTTCGGTCAGGACTTTAGGGGACGTCATTCTCCACCAACGACGCAGCATGCATTGCTCCCGTGCACATCAGCAGGAGACACAATATATGCTGCAGCACCACGTTGTCTCTGACAACCCATCGCAATGGACACCAGTTAAAATACTCTCAGACTACTGGCTTAGAAACGGTGAGTGATTCTGAATAATTTCGAGTCTAATAAAGTTTCAACATTTTGAAACTAATCAGTACACAATCTCTTGAACATAATCACAATTAACCCGATCAACGCTAATCCTGAGCTTCTTCGGTTTAGCATCACTGGGAAAACACTGTTGAGACGTACGTTGAGGTACTCAACAATTTAAATATTGTGAGAAAACTCGAACAAATAATGTCTAAATAAGTGAAATAAAAATAAATACAAAACTAACCAATTACAACATAAACATGCCTCTAAAAATAAGCGGTATTTGTACCTCGATCAGCAATACAGGTGCAGGACCTTCATAGTAGCCACATGAAGTGAGTGCGCAAGTTAAGGTGTGCATTTACACCTTTGAACTTTAGCATCCATCTATCAAGGTTTCTTTGCAACAATGCTGCATAAAAACATAATCACATTAACGAAGGTTTGATCATGCATTCAGAATATTTAGGAATCCATTAGACAATCTAAAGTTGAATATTAAAAGTTTCTCAAAATACTTCATAATTGGAGTACTTAGAAAAGAAAGACTTCCCTTGCCAGTCTTCTTCAATCATTGTGTTCTTTCCATCCGAAACCTGCATTCCATCCAAAACTCACACTCAAGCGAGACTTGTTCCTGAGCCAAGTTCATCTGCACTATGTTCACACAAATTCTGATTTAACAGAGACGCTACGTTTGAGCAACGACTACATCATGAGCACTCCAGGCCCGACTGATGTATTCCGAGTGGAACTCTCCTTGAAGTACGTGGAGCAGGAGCACGTATACGTAGCCAGCTTCTGGCACGTGATAAAGCACACGTGGATGCAGTACCTGAGCGTGCTGGTGGTTGTGGTCTACGTGCTGGACATGGTCAAGAAATGGGTCTACAGCAACCAGATCCTGCCCACTCGCACACACGTCTCTCATGCCCACCTATATAAGAGGGACTAACTCGTCAGCGTCTTGCAGTCATACTCCAGAGTCTTTATATTAAATCACAGTAGAAGTTTCAAGTAAACATTCTACCAAGTTATTTCATCCTGAAGAGTCAAGTAGGACCTTTAACACCTCGAATATTGTGTATATTATTATATACCTTGAGTATAAATATACATTGAGTATTTAGCACCTGGACTGCAAACTTCGGTCTCCATAAATAAATCTAGCATTATTTTAACAAAAAGCAGCACACAATACCTGCAGCACGGTAAAAAAAAAACAGTACATAAATAAACACCGTAACAACGCCTCTGAAATTTATTATTTTCCTAATCAGCCTTTAGTATTCTAAGATGATGCTGCTCTGTCACTGTCACTGAGAGATTTGAGATTTGGGGCGTGGTGACCTGAAAGCATTCAGTGTCGGGCCATTTGAATCGGCCAGCTGCCATGCAACACATATTCGTATTCAAAGTTGGCTTTATGGGCATGCATGTGTACACACCCCGGCACATATGCATGAATACACGTGTGTATTTCTACGCACATGCCCGTACGTGTTCGCACACACACTCCCCTTATCCTAGGGGAGGAAAGGAAGGGTGAGGTTGAGGAAGAAGACAGGAGAGGTAGGGCATAGGCAGGGATAATGCTGGTTGTTGATATGGGTACATTTTTTGGGAAGGCATGGGTTGGTTTTAACCTATTATTGCTGCTTAGGTTCCAAGGTATTGCACTGTGATTGGATAGGTATCTTAGACGCTGATACTTAGGTAGATTTTGGGTTGTCAGATGGTGTTTCTTTTTCATTCTTACACCCTCCAGGCTTCCACTCGTGCCAGCCTCCTCCTCTCTCTCATCATCCACACACTCTCCAAATACCTCTTTCCACTCTCAATCATAGCAGCAGTTACTCTCGCTGACAAACCCACAATCATTGCAATCCATTCATCCCCCGTTCTTTCATACACCACACCATCACCCCTCTCATCCAAGATCACCTTCAACATCTCCAGCCTTTCTCTTTCGTACGCATCACACTCCATCATCAGGTGTTCCACAGTTTCTTTCACACCCCTATCACACATGAAACACATATCTTCTCTCCTTTCATTCCACCTGTAAGTACGTCCATTCACACTTAAGGCATTTGCTCTCACACAGAATATAAGGTCCCCACCTCTGCTACCATCATACACACATTCAGCATGAACACAACTCTAATTTCGAGCGTAAATGCATAGAAGAACACTTTTGACCGCTTCATACTGGCACTAACTAATAAGACCAGTAACTTGCATAGAAACATTCGAGAAATTAACTAACACAGTGAACTCAACTTTTGAATATCAATGATATCGAAAAACTCAAACAATCTGCTCTTCAAACTAGCTATTGCTAAGAAAACTATGAACTAGCACGTCAAACTCACGAAATTGCAAAACACTGGCAACTTGCTATTTCAGGCTACCTAAAACGTATTCGACGCTGAGAGTTGCTTAACGTCGAGGATTGCTTTGCACCGATAGTTACTTAACGCCAAGAGTTGGTAAACGTTGAGGGTTGCTTTACGGCCACGTTTGTTTGGTCGGCGTCGCTGTCAAGACTTTCAGCAAGCTTGTCGCGGACGCTGACGCAGCTGGAGCCGCGTACGTAGTAGCGAAGAGATGCATCTCGCCACGGACGAGCAACGCTCTCGATGCCCACGCGTTTGCAAGTCACTATTTCTTCAGCAGCAACACGCGTGCCCATCTCTAGGAAAAGAATCGGCGAAGAGCAAAGGTCCAGTTTGTTGCACTGGACCTGAAATAAAATGCAATTATTAACCAAATGAATGATTAACAGAGCTCCAGCTTCTTGCAAATACTTGGAATGAAATTAATAGCCAGCGTCTCGAATATAACTCTGCTTGATGCCAACAGATCCCGTAAAAAAAATCATAATATTCCGGATACTGAACGATCGTGATATAGATAATTGCCAAGGCACGGTTTTGTGGCGAGTGATCTTGCATATTCAGTATGCTACTAGATCAAAAAACCAGGTTTTGAAATTATTTTCGTGTAATTAAATTGGCAAATGTGTAAAAATAAATAAATTAGTCCATTAGAAAACAAGACTTAAAAGGAACAATTATTCGACCAACTTCATGAATATGAGGCCAAATAGGTCACGATATTGATGCACAAGTCACATTCAAACAGACGAGGAAATTAGTCTGCTACACACTACATTTGTACCATCAGTAGGGCATGAGCATAAGGTGAGCTGTACAGCGGGTAGGTCCAATTAAAAATAACATTTCAATCGAAATTTGTTCCAGTAACTTCAGTCTCATGGACAATTTACGAATCCTCACCTTATCAATGCTGAGCGCAATGCAGAGTTTTGAAGGCCCGTTGCACATCTGATGAGTTTTCAACTTAGTCGTCTGCTTGCAAGGAGACGAGCTTCTTCTGGTAGAGGAACGCTTAGCGTCCCTCAAGACACGCATGCAATCTTCTCCTTTAAGAGGCTCTAGGCTGCGTATGAGCACAGCGCTTCCAGCCCCTGCAAACAGCAACATCGACTTTAACTCTCTGTACAATTACTAATCTCATAACTGCAGCAACGGGAAGGTACTCAGTTTATTACGCAAGACTTAGGGCGAGAAAAAAAATGTTTGGGAGAATCTGGAATGCAAAGCCACAGATTCGATCACTAAATGCCCGATAACTTGTTAATACGATAATTTACACAAGCTATCTAGCACTGAAAATTAAGAGGTTACTCATAACAAACAAGTAGCGGGCATCCTCGTATAGCCAGCGCGTTGAACCTGGCAGAAGAGGAGCAGCGTAAGTATCTCAGAGAGACAAAGAAAGGAGAAGTAAACAGGAACAGAGATGGTGACTCCCGTAAGAGGTAAATTGAACGGTATGGCCACTGCCTACACGGAAGAGACAAGAGGGGTAATACAAGGAAGTCTACATAACTCCATCACTGAGACCCGTAGTCGGGTACTACAATATCGGTGGGGGGTTGTTCAGGATCAATGTCTCAGTTAACTAGCACCCAACAGAAGAGGGCTATAATTGAGAGATGTCACATTTGGAGCAATTCCGGTCATTTTATTTTAAGAATCGACCCGAAATAAGGCTCGTGTTTTACCTCTGCTAGAAATGCTGACGCCGTGGTAGTTGTCATGTATGGGATACACATAAGCAGTGAAACTAGGCTGGCATTGTACCACTGCTGGAAATGTTGCAACATTGGCAGTTGCCGTAGATGGAAGGCACATAAGCAGTCCAGGGCTGCATGCATGTAACTAAGCTGGCATTGTACCTTTGCTGGAAATGTTGAAGCAGTGGTAGCTGCCGTATATGGAGTAGACATAAGCAGTGCCGGCCTGCATGTACATAGGTTCATTGCGAGGCGTCTTCTTGCCGTGGCGACTGTGTGAGGCCTCGTCATCACCGCCTAAGTAACTCTCCACCTCCACCACTCGACCCGACAACCTCTCGCCGTCCAACACCCGAACCAGCGTCTGACCTGTTAAAATAAGAGAGTTAGATTCTGGTTTGAACCGTTGAATTAACCATCAACTACAAGGTTGTCAGTGAGAAAAACTTTTTATGATTGGATAATAGATGAACTTTAATTATTAACATTTCCCATCAAGCTAATGCAACGTGTCATGAAACTAAAAAAAGGTGAGGCAAATGAAAATTGGTATTTTAACAAACGGATCAAAGGGAACAAAAACAAGGGGAAATATCACTTACCAAGTAAGGCTCGAGCCAAAGTTTGGCAATCCTGGTCAAAGAAATTCAGAAGGAGTGCGCGACCGTTCGTCATGTCGCTTCGTTTTCGCTTGAATGCCACAGATATTTAGTGATCACCAAGATACCAATGAAATATAAAAGTAGAACTTGACTCTCTTCCGTAGAATGAGATAAAACACATGCACGATGTTGAGGCCGCTCAGTTCTAAACTTTAATACAGTACCTATACGAAGTGTAATCGATGAATGAAATATTCATGTCGTCAGAGCCTTGCCTGACTGTCAACACGTCTTTACGACTCACGTCAACACGACTTTTTCCTCCCGAATTTTTTCGCCCTAAGATCCGGGAAGATTTCTTTGTCATTTTCTGTTGTTGATCTTCTACGTATAAATGATATAAAGATACATTTTCAATTGACCACGGTAGTGACTTAAGTTGATAAAACGAAGTAGATTATTACTCGGCTTAATCGTATCTTTATTTTGACGTTCTTCCGTTTCTTTACAGAAACAAAACCAACTGTTAAAAATGTATCGTATCATCTTAAACCTCTATGAAAGGAATCTGGCAATCCCTTGTAGACAATCTAAGCAAATAACTTCCAAACCGGATGGTCCTGCAAGTGAGAGTTAAAGCAAAATTGCACAGAAACTCTTCTTATGCTGATGGTGACGGCTTACTGGTTTGTTCTTGGCTCTTCTATAATGAATAATTCATAGGTTTATATTTTTGTATTCAAGTAAGCACCGTTATGCATGGGGATTTGTCGAGAAAATATAAACGGTAAAATTCGATGACAAGGTAATTTTCCTACAGGTTACAAAATTTCCAGTTCCATCAACACATCATTTGATGAATCGAACGTACCTACTACAACTGGTACTTCCATTTCCTAAGAACATATTGCTACTTGAGTCTTCAACCCCTTAGTGACAGAACCACAATGCCAAGAACAAAAGTAGGGAGCGGAGGAGCTTCGAAGTCCCCTGGCAGAAGAAATCTTCTAGCCTCCTGCGCGTTCGAAGGTATAAACATTCTACAAGTTAATTATAAAAGCAACAAATCATCCTAAGAAAGCAGACTTGAGAGAATCGACACGTACTCGAGATTAGTCCGAGCCAAGAGGACAAGCGATTGCGCGGGCAACCGCCACAACAGCAATAATAATGAAACGAGTGAATCGTAATTCAAAGCAGAAGAGCAGCACAATTCAAGCTCTTAGTCTGATAAAATGATTTCCGGCAGATCAATGATCAGAGGGGCAAGAAAAAGCAAACCAATGGTTGTCCGGTACGTCTTTCTAGAATAAAGATTGCACTATTACTTGTGGTGAGACGGAAAACTATTCAAAATCAATTACTTTAAACTAAATACAAAAATTACTAGAGGCAGCAAAAGTTGTTGAGAGGAAGCTTCTTATCATTGGTTTGATCGTTGACTTAACACACTTAGGATCGTAGACTAAACATACCTAGGATCACAGACAAACGATAACTTTCCACTGTCCAGTTCAAGTGCCCTTCCGAGGCTTGGAACGAGGAACCTTATACTTCTTCTGGTCATGTCGAGCGATAAGGGCAGAAGTACGTCCCATGAAAGTCACGTAATGGTTCATAAGCGCAAACTTTCGGTAGCTGTCAAGAAAACTGCTGAAAACTGGTTCCACGTGACGATACTCTCGCGCACACAGCGGACACGATGGACTGTCTCTCTGTGGGTCTTGTTTATGACGCGTGTCCCGAAAGTTTTCTTCAGACAGCACAGAAGAACTGGAACTTTCCGTTTCCGAGAGCACTGCATCGTTTGAGCACCCTTCAATTTCACACGTATACCTCGACTGTCTTTTCTGTTTATCTCTGTAGCGTGACTTGGCAGGTCTGCTATCCCTAACGCTCTCATTCTCGGACCCTCTGATTTTATATTTCTTTGAGCGCTGCTTCGTTGCACAAGATCTGTCCAAAAGAACTACCGGTTCAAAATTGGACTCTTCATAGCAATCGCGAGTTTTGTACTTTTTACTCTCCGTCCCGGGTAAAGCAGAGGGATGATCTCTAGAACTACTAGAGTCATTTTCTTGTCTTCTGTTCATTCCTTGACGTTTCTTTTTATCAAGCTTTTCTCTATACTTCTCATTGCTGATCATGCCAAGATGGAATTTAAAATCGTCATCATCTTGGTTTGGAGGCTCACAAACTGTGGAAGCCTTCACTTCAGATGCAGCTTCTTCTTCCTGTAGCTGCTTGCACGCAACTTTCTCTTGTTTCAACTGTGCCAGCAAATCCCTGCCACTACGACCACTCTGAAGAGCTTGAAGTGCTTCTTGTGGCTGTATAGGCAGGTCTTTCCATTGATCGTCTATACGACGTATCAGTGCAGAGTGACTGAGCCGCTGCTCTCGCATTGAGTGCCGTAGCTGAACTGATGTCGTTTCAGTCAGGTCTTCAGCTGAGCGTCCAACAACCACTTCTTCCACAGCTGAGTTATTTTCGTCTTCAGACACTTTCAATACCCTGACTTTGTCCAGTATAGAGTTGAAAGAAAAGTTCGATTGAAAAGGGATCGAAACCTTTGCATTCGTTTTTGAAAGTCTTCCAGATGCGTTTTCAATGTTGCTGGTTTCAGCAGGAAGTTGCTCTTCCCGTATGATATGTTTCTGCGAAGATGCAGTTATGACATAATTTTCCACAGCACATTTAGTACGTAATTCTGACGACAAATCAGAGGGCGTTGTTTCCGAGGCATCAGATGGAGTTAGTTCTGAAACGTCGGGGAAGCTCATTCTTGATACATCAGATGAATTCATACGTGACACATCAGTAGGGTTGATATGAGACACTTCAGTGGGGCTGATGTGAGACACTTCAGTGGGGCTGATGTGAGACACTTCAGTGGGGCTGATGTGAGACACTTCAGTGGAGCTGATATGAGACTCTTCAGTGGGGCTGATTTGAGACACTTCAGTGGGGCTGATATG
>JALHKN010731506.1:0-10189 GCA_039513755.1 Hyalella sp. 3TK10
CCTAAATTTTGGAGTTTTGCCCTCTTACTACTGAGCAATAATATCTTCCTTGCCGAATGCGGCAAGGCCCTGACGATGCAATGATGAATTATCTAAAAAATTTGTTGTTAAATCACCAATGTGTTTTTTGATTTCAGAAGACATTACGAACTTTTGAGTTGAATGTTAAATACAACGTCAGGCAAGCTGATAAATTTATAAAGGCTCACACCATTCACACAATTACCTGGGCATTAAGTTAGAAATAGCGTCTACAGGTTTCAAAATTTCCCCAGGCGTTCTGCGTGAGTCGCGGCGTGTGTACGGAGCGTGGACAATGTGATGAGTCAGCAGCCCTCGCCGATACCAACGAACGAACCGAGGCCTGCGCTCCGGGACTGGTGAGGATTTATCAATGATGATCTAATTGAAACTCTTTCGTCTATCGTCAAAATAAAAACTTATCTGAGTCACGTTTCAGAGGTAATCATGAAAATTGTTCCTATAGCTATAATATACTTAATATTACCATTAATTCAAATGATATGAATAAACCAATAATGTTTACAAGTTACCGTGTATGTAAGTGGAACATTTGACGCGACCGCAGGTGTTCTGCGCGATGCTCGGTGTGTGCGTGTCTTCGGACGCCTGCGGTGGTGCGGCGAATGCTCGCTCACAGTCCCGCTTTGGGGCCAGCTGTGGGCCAGGACAGGTATGCTCGTCGATGTTTAAACATTCTAATGTTTTAAGTTTAGAAATTGACATTTTCTATGAACGTGCGTTTATACTATTGATCGCGTATATTTCGTTGTTGCTTTATTTCTTTGTTTACTCTCCAGATCGCTGTAAATTGGGCTTATCCACAACAATTAATTGTAAGAAGCTCCCTTAAATTGCTTTGTCCTAGTTTCTGGAATTATTTTTATCTCCTGAATTTTTTTAACATCTCTTAAGTTCTTCAGTGCTAGTTTAAAAAAAAGTGATAAGTCTTTGCTGACAGATAGGACGAATTTTGGTGATGTCATTGGAGTCTCACTGTATGAGTTCAGCACGCGGCGCTGCTGCAGCGTCGTAGACGGCCAGAGCAGCCGTAGGGGGTAATTTTTTCGATTTACTTCGCAAAATTCATAAGCGATATAGAAATAAGAGGCTAACAGTTATTTCGTCCGAAAGAAGGTAACTTTGGTTCCTTTAATGCGATTTTACGAGCTATGATTATTTCATTTGGATCTGCGAACACCTTTGGCGAGTGATTAATTTCAGCCATTCAAAAAGTTCCATCAATTCTTTCTGATACTTTAAGCATCACGTTTGCATCTGATTTTTGCGCTTACTTCGCTCTCTGAAGAACTGCCTAATTTTTCCTATACATTTACGATGCTTGCTAATGATGGTTCTGTGTTTTGGAATTATGATACTTGCATCGAAAAAACGTCAAATAATTTTGGTGACAGTGAGTTTTGGGAAAACTTAACTTATTTTTTTCTGAGAGAAATATTTATCGGTGAGTATGCAGTGCACAGTGAAGCACAGACCTGTTTCCCTGACGACGCTCAGCGTGTAGTGCTCTATTGATTGTGTTTCTGGACTTTAGTCTGGGTCATTCTCTTCCAGTCCTGATTAACTCTTCTATCGCTAGAAACGGACTCTGAGACCTGCTACTAGAAATACTTGCACGTGCCTTGGTTTATTCATTGTGGTCCTGTTATAGTTTGAGTCATTATTGACAATTTCATAATTCAAATTTTGGCGTTTGCCATGGCATCTTCATGATGCGGCTTCTTCTTGAAATAAATCACAAGTTATTTAGCACTAACTGGGAATGAAATGTTCATGCCTGGTCTCGATTTGTTTTCCATGGCAATATATTTCTGAATTTTTTCTGTAAATCGTCTTCTCCTGGACGGGAAATGCAAATTATTGAACTATTTAAAATGCGACATGGATGTGTGTTTAGTCTACGGATGTTCAACCGAATATTTGATTACCTCTCAGTTTAGAAATTCATTAATTTTAAAATATGTAGTTTTCCTATGCATATGCCTCGTAAAATTCTCATTTGTTTCTTGTAATAATTACTGTTTACAGTAAGTACCTATATTCAATATTAGTAAGTACATTAGTACTTATATTCACAAAACACTTCTCACGTGTAAAATATGACTTAGCATTGCTGTAACTTTCAGACCGTAATTCGGTGTTAAATTTTACATCATAAGTGATTGTGTGTACCCGTTTTATTGTAATTGTCCAAATATAATGGCAATTATAATTACGAATGGTGATAAAATGTGCTTTAGATTTAGTGGTTTAAGATCAAATTTCTATGTTTTATTCTTGCAGCAAAATTTGCCCCAAAATCTTAGCGGTTGGTACGCTATCTACGGATAAGTAATATTTTACTCGACTGCTGCAATGATGATGCGAAGTTGAATCATCTCGAAAATGAATTGCTAAATCCTCAACGTGTTTTTGAATTTCAGAAAATATTACGAACATGTGAAGTTAAATGTTGAATACAACGTCAGGCAAAATGCTGAATTTATAATGACGCTCAACATTCACATAATTTTCTGGGCATTAAGATAGGAATAGTGTCTACAGGTTTCAACATTTCCTCAGGCGTTCTGCTTGAGTCGCGGCGTGTGTACGGAGCCCGGACAATGTGATGAGTCAGCAGCCCTCGCCACCAACAACGAACGAACTGAGGCCTGCGCTCCAGGACTGGTGAGGATTTATCAATGATATCTAGTTGAAATTCTTTCGTCTATCAACAAAATAACTTGTTACCTGAATCAAGTTACGAAGGTAATCATGAAAATCGTTCCCATAAAATAATATACAAATATTACCACTCATTTAAATTACATGAATAAACCAATAATTTTTACCAAGTTGGAACACTTGACGCGACCGCAGGTGTTCTGCGCGATGCTCGGTGTGTGCGTGGCTCCGGACGCCTGCGGTGGTGCGGCGAATGCTCGCTCACATTCCCGCTATGGGGCCAGATGTGGGCCAGGACAGGTATGCTCTTCGATGTTTAAACATTATGATGTTCTAAGATTAAAAGTTGCAAAATTCTATTAATAAGAGTTCATGTTGTAGATCATGTATAATTTGTTTTAGTTTTTTCATGTTTACTACGAATATCCTATTAATTTCTTATATGTATTGCAATTTTTTGTTAGAATTTTACTGAATTGGGCTTGCATTGGTCACACAATTTATTAGTTTATAGGATTTCCTAGCTCCAGTTGTCCAAGAGTGTTTTATAATTGATGTATCTTTGCCAGTGGATTTAAAGGACCATCATTAATTTTGAAATGCGCGCTCTCGTTTTCCTGTAATAGCTTAAAATTATTGGGTATATGCTATTAGATGTAGAGAATTTGTAATACATCACGTTAATGTTGGTGTAGGTGTTCTGCACGAGTAGCGGCGGCTGCGTCGTGGACGGACAGTGCAGCGGCGGTGACATGGATGAGCTGCTCGAAGGCAACAAGCAAGTCTGCGAGCTGGACGAGGTACGTTGTCTTGTCTCCATCAGTCGTTAGTCATCACCAAGTCATTTTTCTTTTCATTTTCACTCTATGGATTTTGATTTTGGCTTCCAAGAGTGTTGTGTGATGACACAGATATGGGTTAGAACATAACTTTGTTATGAGTCCACTAAGCGTTCCAATTATTGCTGCCAAGTGGGTCGTGTGATGATGCAAGGTTGTGTCGTTAAGAGTATTTTTATCAGTCACTGTGTTTGACAGGGCACATGATTGCCATTGGATGATTATCAGGTTTATCAAGTTTGTCAACATAAGGGTGAGGTTTGTGTTGTGGAATTATTGTAATAAGTCCACGATGTGTTTTTCGGAATTAATTTCGTCGTGTGTCTGTTTTGTGTTTACCGGATTCTGGGTTCCTTAATTTCTTTCCGATGATTTTCTTTGCCATGCTCACGATTTTCCGATGATTTTCTTTGCCATGCTCTAACTGAATTCATGTATTTATTTTAAACTCTGACAATTTTTTTCACGAATCTGATTTGTATCGAATTTTGTTCAAAATAGTTCTTGTAAAGTTTGTTCTGCGCTGCGTGAAACTATAGTGTCCAGCACTCAAGATATGCGATTTACCCTCTGAGTTTATGAGTTGAAATGATTCTCGCTGAGTGTAATTGTTTTTAAATTGTATTTTATTCTGATGTGTATTCACTGGTAAAATTTAGTGGCTTCTAACAAATGCACCTCATTTGCTATTGCAAGCAAAAGTGAACATGCTTTACCTAAACTTTTCCTGTACTGGTAAGTTTAGCCTTGAAATAAAGTGGACGATTTTTCAAGCGAGGCCGGTGAAGAGTTGGTAATTAAATTCTGATAATGATGTTGAGTTTTTCCAGTCACAGTACTCTTAACCAAAGCGTGATTAAAGTTCTACTAATTGGACGTAAAAATTGTGTTTTTTGAATGACCACGAGTGTTGTTCCTTTATTGGGCACTGCAGGAGTTTTGTTTGTCATCACAAAGCTGTGAAGCGGCCGGGAAGTGCAACGTTACCAGCAATAACAGCACGTTTCACAGTACTCCTAGCAACACCACCAGCAGTAGCAATAACACGAGTGCGTGCCCCTCTAACCAAGTAAGTTCCTATCGGTAATTTCAGTATTTATTCTCATCTCTACTGAAATTGTCACACAAAGATTATATCGAAGATCTTACTTACGTCTAGTTCCAAAGTGTATTGTTGATCGACTATGTTAAGAAAAACGTTTCCGTCATACTTCGCTCTGAAACTGCACATAATTGAATTGTAAAACAGAACATAGTTCTGCAAGAAAGTCACTTCAAATTTAATGTTGCACGAAAATTATATTTTCAGCGTGTACTTATGTATAGAGCAAACGTTAAACTAGAAAATAAAATGTGCAGGGAGTTACTTAATGAGTGAACTATTTATAGCAAACAATCATTTATCGTAAATGTGCCACAAATTTTTGGGACCACACAACAGTTGTTTTGCACACGTTGGCATCGATGTGTTCCTCGGTCTTTGTGTCCTCGTTTGGCCGCAGTGGCCAGACCGATGGCTTTGTTGCTCATCCGTCCATCTGTCAGTGTTACTGATGGACTATTCCCCTGCCCACAAGGCCAGGTCTGTTTTCATTTCAAATACTCGCGTAGCCAGCGAGATGTTCGTAGAGTTGAACGCCGCTTTCGTAATCTTTGCCCTCACAGCGTTCAAGTTGGATATTTTTTGTCTGTATCAAAAGTATAAAATAAAATTGTCAGTAGGAGCACAATTGTCTACTGATTGTAAACGTTAATCTCTAGTTTAAGTTCAATGACATTCGTTCATCAACGTTTTTAAGAGGGAAATTTTTCCGAAGTCATGTAATCGATCAGTTACAACATATGCACGGAATCTTCTTTTTCTTATGTTTAACGATCCTACAAAAAACATCTTACTTTATTTTCATGTGAGCCTTATGTGATTTTAATACATTTATGTTACCCAAAAAAACATCACTTTGCTCTATTAGCTTAAAACCATCGAGAGGTAAAAAGAAAAGAGCTCATGCCATTCATTATTTACCAACGAGTGTTGTAAGCTTGGCTTCCCTTAAGACTTCCAGCGCCTGTACTGAATAGCGTTTTTTCAACGCTTTTGATGCTTTGGAATTATGATTGAGTTTGCCAGTGCAAGCTGTAGGTTAGCTCGTGTGCTTCTGCAGAGGTAAGTCAGCTTATTATAATATTTTACTTTAATTATATTCGAATTTGAAAACTTCATCTTCTTGCTTGTGCATGATTTTCGTGTTTATTTATGTAGTACACCGATTGAAACTAATCTATTTGTCGATGCAGTATCTAACTATTTTCGTTAGCTTACACTTTATTCTCTTTTATGTTCAAATCGGCTATTGTTCGTTCTTACAACTATCGTCAATAGCCATTTAGTGATTTCCCGTGCTTATTATGTTATTTTACAATATTTGTATTATCATTGCAATATCTCACGAAATAAATCTATAGTTTGCAGAGTGAAGAAAACCTCTGAAAAAATTACTTAAAACTCCGAGTACACGTGTCGAAAAATACAAATGTATTGGTTAAACAATTTCTTTAGACGTTTTGTATGATACTTTGTCACACGAAATTCAAAATTTTACTTTCATTCCGTGAAGTATGATTAAAATCGGCGTTTGTGGATTCGAAACGAATCAATGTGGAGACATTTTTTTAAATATCTAGATCGTGATGTTTTCTTCTAATTATACATCATCGATGTATGAAAAATATATTTTGTTTGAAGGGGTATGTTTGTCTTTGTTTAATTTAATTGCATGACATAATCCTGTATATTGCCTCATAGCTAGCTGTGTGTAGCCCAAATCCTAAACTGTATCCCAAACAGTTGTAAGAGGAGCAGCTTGTAGGAATCTTCCTCAAAGAGAATCTTATTTTATTTCTACAGGAATTAGAAACGATTACTACGGTTTGATCGTCGGGTATCTCCAGCTGTCTCGAAAGTATGCAAAACGAAGTATTTTTTTCACCGTTTCTGACTGCGTTTAAAGTATGCAGACTGCGATGCAATGAAATGTAATGAAATCCCACTATGAAATCCCACATGCAGACTGCGAGCTCCCATTCGAGTGTTAATCTGTGTGAAAAATAATACATGAGATCGATTTAAATTCGTTGAAGAGCTGACCTCAATTGAGCTACGCATGCTCATCAATAAAAGACCTGCAACTCAGAGGTTAGATTCAGTAGCTGAGCATCGTGAAAAATTTAGTGCGTTTGATTTTATGCTCTCTGCCTCTACTTCTTCGTAATGGATTTCATCCCTGGTGTCTATGGCCTACATTTACAATTTATTACTCTCTACTATCACACAAAGTGCGCTACTCAGCGGCTCTTCCGGGCTAAAGAGGCTTGTAATTATACTGAAGAGGTCGACGAAGCTGTTACTTTCACAGCCAGATCAATACTCACTGTTTTATACACCAATGCTCTGTTCAATTTTCAATATACACGTAATAAATAAGCGTGTGCATGGTTTTCATGTATGCGAGAGAGTTAATGCGTTTGATGTGGAGGGAGCAATAAGTCATGTCCGCTTTAGAATCGAACTTTGCCAAGCCTTTTCATTGCCTTTTTCGTTAATGATTTATCAATCAATAATGAGGGAATTTTCGCGTAAACTAGAATTAGTCCAAGGTGGAGCCACGCTAGATGACTCAGAAAGACATTTTTTCGCAGCAAATTACTGATGATTATGGTGACGCTGCGCTCTCTCATAGGACTCGTTTGTTTCTTATGTGACATCACGCAGAGTCTTGAGATTCACAGAACAGGAACTATTAGTCAGGTGTACAGGTCAACCTAGTGCTGATGAAACCGTGATCAATAGAGGCGTTATGTTAGAACGTGACGCTCCGGCTTTGTTGTGCATGGTTCAAGGCCAGCAGGCAGTTAGCCACAGAAGCGGGAGAGCGTCTTCATCACGACGATATTGTGATGCCACAAAAATGAAAATTGGCTTCCCTCAAGGTCACGAGGGTTCATCTTTTCATGCGTGGTTATGGCTTGCATGTGAGATTAAGACGTGGGCCAGGCTGATCGAAGAACGTGAAGCTTGAAGGGGTAGCTAATGCGACCAGCAGAACGAGCCTTTGTAGGTCAATAGCTGCGAGGGTATCAGAGCGTGTGATGCAGCATTGAGTGTTGTAGGGAAAGCCTGTAAAAGGCACGAAATCGAGGATGACACCAGAAATTTTGATAATTTGATGATTATTTAGGTATTATGAATTCTCATATTAAACGTTTATGTAATTTACGCTTCATATTTTTTGAAAAAATTAATAATCTTTTAGAAATATAGATAATCTTTTAAAAATATATACCCCATTTGAGAAATATACCCCATCCAAACACTGAGAAATTTCTTTTACAATTGAGTAAATATTTACTAACGAAAATGTTTTCCGCAGCAATTCTGCCTATCGAGTCAGCGCTGTGAACCGCAAGGAAGCTGTACCTTGCAAAACCATCCCTGCCCACCCAAGTGAGTTCTGGTTTGAAAACTAAGCACAAATTGAGAGGCATAAAATGTATATAGATTCAGCGCAATAATCTCATTCGAAAATCTTGCATGCTGATCCAGAACCATGTTCGACTGTCTGAAATAAAAACGTATGCTGAGCCAGCACAATTTTAGGCCTGCTATGAAGAAAAACCTATTCGAGCCGTAGCATCATCGACTCTTTGTTGGTTCATTGATGACATTCATGCCTAGCCACCAAAATTTTATCAACCAGCACCACTCATCCGCACGAACTCTACTTTTTTGAAAGTTCATCTTCCGAGTCTCTTACATTGCTGTTTTTTGTTTTCAAAACCCAGTAGCCATTTGTAAATGGCAACGCCTAATACTTTTGTGCAGCATGTTGTACTGCATGTCCGTGGGCGCGTGTGTGATGGAGCAGTTCGGCTGCGCCGCTAATCTGTGAGTACTTAAATATGAGAAAACGTTGACAATATTCGTTGTTTGTACCCTAAAATAACATTCTAGGCTCTGAAGAGGAAGGAGACAGAATGCGTACATTAGAACAGAAAGATGAATAATGCTACCTAACGAAAGATGCATAATGCTACCTAACGGAAGATGAACTTATGCAGTCTAACGAAAGATCAATAAAGCAACCTGACGAACAATGAATGATGCAACGTAACATAAGATGAATAATGCAACCTAACGATAGATGAATAGTGCTAACTGACAGAAGAGAAATAATGCTACCTAACGGAAGTAGAATAATGGAACTTAACAACAGATCAATAATGCAATCTAACGATAGATGAATAATGCTACTTAACAGAAGAGAAATGCTACTTGACGAAAGATGAATAATATTACCTACCTCAAGTGTAATGGTATTGCCGCTCTCATGTTGAATAATAATACCCACCTCAAATTTGATAATATTACCTACCTGATAACGTTTAATATTACCTACCTAAAGTACAACAGTGATACCTCCCGAAGGGTAATAAACACCAAAGACGTTCGTTTATTTACCACGATTAATGCTACTGCAGGTGGCCCAGCACCAGCAGACCAGGAGGGCCAGGAGGTTCGGTGTCCCCTGGTTGGATGCCACCCTTCATGGGGGGCGCGTTTGACGAAGCTGCGCTGAAGTCAATGTGTCTCCCTCTCTCAGGCACCTGCGGCTCTAACCCTAAGTGTCAAAATCTCTGTCTTGAGGTGAGCGTTACTAAGTAAAATTCTTTGATAGGGTTTCTGATCGAATTTATCTTTCACTGTAACTCGTCATCTTATCATTAGTTAGCTATCGGAAAGTAACATAAAAATTGAAAACACGACAGCTTACTCGCCCAATAGGTAATTCATTTTCATGCAGAAACGAAAAATGTTTACTCCTTCTAGTCTCCAGAAAGTGTTTCTGAAAGATTTTGGCCTGTGAAAGGTTTGGTACACTACTTATCGCTTCATTCATCGAAGGTGGGCAGCTGTGAATGAACCTAATCTATACCACGCATATGAATAATAATTATCTATTTTTTACAACAGACCTCCAGCAACAAGTTTGCTGCGTTGTGCCCATTCCTGAACTTCACCACCTGCCTGCTTGACGAACACTGCCCAGACGGCCTCGCCTGCTGCCCCGACCCTGGTCAGTCACCCTCACTCTTATTACACCTTCTTTTTATTACCAGTAATCCATTCTTATTATTCTGTAATATTGCTCGAAGGAAGTGCTGATGAAATAGAAAACAATTTCTTGCCGTGTACTCCTTGGAAAAATTTATGATGAGCCCTCTGAGAACTGGAAAAATGTCTTGTGATTTGCTGACCGCATGAAGAGTCAGCAATCTGTGGCAGATATCTAAAGCACTTCTGAGAGGCTTAACTGTTTAATTACTACCTGGGCCTGCTTTTTTGTTGCATTACTTTCAATGGATTTCATTCGTTTGAAGACTGATATAAAAACGGCACTTATAATTTGAATCCCACGGAAAAACACGCCCACGATTCTCAGTAACCTGTTTAAATAAAGAGCGATTGTGTGGCTATGAGGAACTCAAGAATTGAGGACTTGACAGAAATTATGTGTTGTTTCTAACAACGTGAGAACAACGAACTAAATTGAAGCCAGCATTTGCGTCCACAGATACAGGGCATAAGC
>JALHKN010732369.1:0-11184 GCA_039513755.1 Hyalella sp. 3TK10
AATAATTTCGTAAATATAATGGAAAAAAAGTATAGTATACCCTTCAAAACAGAAAACGGAAGTCCGCACTAAAACAAAACACCAGATGAAACAAAAAATTAAATAAATATATATAAATAATAAGCAAAAAAATAATAATACTAGACGAGAATTATAGGAGAGTTATCGGCGGCCGATCGGTGGCCATTCGGCGGTCATGAGTAGGTGGCATGGGCGGTTGCTAGGCAACGCGGCAGCCATCTTGACGGCAGCCATCTTGACGGCAGCCATCACCATCCTGAGATGGTGGCTCTTGAGATCACAACCCACCTGCTATAAATAGTATCGCCTGGGGCACTGTTTAGCGTAAACGTAAAGCCGGACGTATTTTCCATAGATGTCCCAAGAACACCTAAAATGCGTTTGTTTTTGCCTCAGCATGTTGACTACACATACTTGTCCCCGGCTTCGTCATATCTTGGTTTGTTTTTATCTCAGAAGACCTCTTCAATTTTGCGATGTTTTAGACCCGAGTTTTAACTTTTAAAGTTCAAAATTTGTATTTTCGTTTCTTGTTAGTTTAGATAATTTAATTCATTTTGGCTATTCAGGTACGTTTCAGTTTCCTACAAGTTTTCGGAAAATACTTATAATGACTCTCATGTCCAGTGGTCAACTTAGGAATAACTCTGTCTAGAGAAATGTTTTTGTTAAGCTACTGACGTTTTCACAAGGTCCCTCGATGAAAACGCCCGTTTCTGTGCGTGACTCGAACGATGCAAAAAGTTTTTCTGTTCATATGACACCCATACTGTTTCACCCGCTTCAAAGCATCTCCATGACGGCGAATGACGAGAAGTGAAACCATTGATTATATCCTTTTAGTTATATGAGCTCGCGGTTGTTTTCACGTTCTCGAAATTCAAGCTTGTAAACCGTTGTATTCTGTATTATATCTTTATTGTATATTCTGTATGTTGCCTCATTTCTTTCATTAAAAACATGACTGTTTGCAAATTACAAATAATTTCATAATTTTGAGGGGAATAATCTTGTGGAACAATCTAGATTTTCGAACTCGTTGAAAATACATCACATCGGAATAAAATAGGGTTAATCTGGAATGTTATAAAGTATTTTGCGAAAATCCTAATCGTAGAACCTTCTAGAATATACTCAAAGTTGATTAAAATTTACTCACTCGCTGTTTATCTACAATATCGGGAAAAAGTGGTCGAATCTTTAATATATTGAAATATACTGCATCGTTGACTCTTTTAGGACCTAGAATCTAGAGCATCCTCGAAGTTTCTGCAAACTTGTCTGATTTATGAGGGCAATTTCGAACATTAGGACATGACTGGGTAGAAGTGGAAAATTCTAGAATTCACTGGGCAATCCAGGATTCTTGAACATTCTAGAACATTCTCAAGCTGATAATGTACACAATCTAATATCCGGATGAAACTGGTAAAATCCGGAATATTCCGGATTTTCGAATCTTCTAGAAAATACTCGAAGTTTCTGAAAATCGTTCGTTTAGCATTTTTATATTGTAAGAATAGAATTAAATTGGCTGAGACTGAAACCAATTTATTAGCTAAAAATTTGCCTGTTCCAGGCGTAAAATATGTTTACAAACTCGAACAGCTACTCTTCTTATAATTAGTTACGAAACTCGAGGAAATAAAAACAAACGCAATCAGATGCTCTTTATTTCATTACAAATAATCCTGTTGTGCCTCATGGCACGTTGCAGCCGACCGAATGCTTCCCCAGAGCAAGAAATTAGCGGTACACCTTGATTTCGAACCCACATTAGCGTCCGGACGTACGATATTCAGTCGGAAATCTTCAGGATTCACTCGATTTACTATTCAAGTCAAGTAAATAACCACGGGACAAGTTCGAAATCACGAGTTATCTTTAATTTCCGAATAAAAATTCATCTGCGCAAGACCATTAATAGGTTGATGTTAATTTTCACGACGTTTAATTAGCTGCGAACAACCAATTTCAAAGAGCAGAATGTATTTTTTATCATTTCTGAAGCACATTAAATTTCCTTCCATTTAAATACTAATTTTAATTAAAACACCGTGCAGTAAGCTTTTGTTCCCAACCGCTTGATCATCCCTATCCACCTTTAAATGCAATCCTTACAGATTACTTATGGCAAAAATTAGATACAAATTATGCTGCTAGCTAATTCGAAAAAAGACCGCTCTTTCTACATTACATGCTAGTTAATATATTATTAATATAAAGTTTTTGGAAGGAAAAAGATCGTTCAGCTATCAAATAGCTAGTTTCTTGTGGGGAGGAGGGTAGACTACAGACAGGCTGTGGTGAATCTATATAGCAACACATTGAATGAAACGGAACACGAGATGTAACGAGGGAGTTATTTAAGGTTTTTTAGTAAGAGCAATGAATTAAAATTTCCGCAGGAAAGTTGACATGCAATGAATTGCGACTCTTAAATTCATTGACGAATAATGAAGCAAAACTAGCAGCTTTCATGAATTACTAGAACTTAAACTTTCAGCATTAAAGTTGACAAAACATATAAAATTTCACTACCTCTAAAATGCTGTCACATGAACCAACAATTCCATCACGTTACTATGGAGGGAAGGTGGAAGTTAACAGTTTACATTAATTTTATAGTTCAGAGTTGGCTATGCAATGATGTGTGACGTCAACAAATAAACCATGAATTATGTAGGGAAGGTGCATGCGATCACAGTAGATACCCTCACGATCACTCGCAACATTACAAACAAATCTTGTAAATTGAGGTGAGAGTTCATCTCTCACGGCGAGCGGAGAACTATATTGATGAAATTATTAATAGTTAAACATATTTAATGTCTTTAAGACAGCGGTATGACTAGGAATCCTTATAAATGATCTGATAAAATTTCAACTAACAAGGATTCAAAGGGAAAAGTTTGATTAGAAATCTCTATATGAAACTCTATACTTAGCGCCGATCATTGCAGAGAAGAGGAAAGACGCTTATGAAACCTCTCTCTTAGTTGCTCAACGAAGAAGAAGAAACTGTAAAGTAGGAGGTCATTGATGAAGCATAAAATCAGCGCTATCATCTCTGAACCAACAACAACGAACCCAACGGATTAACATGCAAAAGAAGTCTTTCACAAAGAAAGACAAAAGGAGGCTTATGATATTTTCAAAAGTTAGAAATCAGAACTTAGTTGATCAGAAATCACTTTAGAACTCACTAAATACTTTCCTTTCATAGTAGAGAGGGGGTGTTGATGCGCATCATTAAAGTATGCATTTTCAAGTGAAAGGCTATTAGCTTAATGGAAATAAACAACATCGAGATATTATTGAAAAAAAACTGGTATTCATGATAACAAGGATCGTACGAATTCATCCTTAGACCCATAAAGGACTGTTCAGTAACATGATATGATGAGGGTCTTCAAAGGACTACTTTATTTATACTACTATATTGTTATAATTCATTAAATGGTTAAGTCATTACAGAGCTATACACTAATTGGAGTTTTTCTAATTATTACGGTAGATTTATTAACTGTGGGGAGTGAACTGAACTCACACTCCCATGAGTCCAAGGGAAGGGCGGATTGAATGTCTAACTACACCCATCAACTCAATAAACAAAGAGCATCTTCATATTGTAAATATTTCAGAAGGAAAATTAACCTTCCAGCACCATTCACTTCAATTTCGGCAGGAATTAAGATGTTTGGTTCAGAACAAGTAACCAAACCCCAAATCATTTCAAAGCTGGTAGAAAAGAAATGAGGTGACAAAAAATGATGTAACGGAGACACTACAGACTGATGTTGAAAATTTGATTATCATCCTGTTGGATTCATTCTAGAAATCGTAATTAATTACCTAATGATCGGGGAGTAAAATTATACTTGGTCATGCAATTTACGCTGAGAGATTTGATGCGTGAAATAAGACCAGCTATAGTACCCCAAGACAGATTACGAAGCTATTTAAAAAAATCAAGATCGTTCAGGAATGGCCAATATCCACCAAATCAGAATTCTTCATGAAATTACAACAAAATTTTCCTGCAAGTTGGAAACAACTTGGATTTAAATAAAGACTGCAAATTATTTAAAAAAAAAAGGAAATGGATGACAGAGTTAATGAAATTAGCTTGACGTAATACAAACGAATTGCATCTGGAAATTGAAACTCAAAGCCAAAAAATGCCGAAATGCGTTGCAAGTTTAAAAATTTCGTGAAATAAGCATCGCTGATGGTTGAACGATTCAAAGAAAGAGCAGTATCAAAAGACATCGACAATTTTGGCACATATAAGATATGCACCCTATCGGTCATAAAATTCCTAGCCGAATATGTACCCATCTTGACGAAGAGGGTTTCTTGAGTAAAGTCAAAAATCTTCGAATGTCCAGTGAATAGTTGACTCAACCGGCGGCACAGACTACGGAGATAATTCTAGATCAGCTGAAGACGCACATTTGGAAACATTGAGTGGCCTAGAAGGTAGCCAGTAGCAGTACATCCGTTAATATGTGACGCGGCATGAACAACGAGGATCAATTTCAATAAGATAAAAATAGTGATGATGAATGAATGTTGCTGATCAATCGAAGAGCTGTGACTCTACTCCAGCAGTTGGTCATTCTCCACGCGGGAGAGCAAATATGCACGTAAAAATAAGAAAAAATCATTGCACCACCCCTCCTGTTGGCATCATTCTTTTTAAAGAATGCACTATGAAGATATAACTAGCAAACCCTTTACAATGTTCCTGGAGCTTCTTAACTTTTACTCTTAAGTACATATCAGAGCTACCGTATAATATTAACATTATATTTATTGCGGAAATTTTCAAAGGGGAGAGAGTTGGATATGAGGGGAAATGTTAAAATTGATAATACATAAATTCCTGCGCAGGAACTTGAATTTAAGGTATTGATAGAGAAGTGAAAAAAAGACAGTAAACATTGGAAGATGAACTCAACTGGTATTCATTACAAATGTCCGGTAAAAGCTGAATACTGCAGGGTTCTATTTTCGCACAAAAGGCTCATTTACCAGAACCTCTCCCCCTTTTTCCGCAACATAGCATTAAAAATATATATATATATGTATATCATAAAGCAGTTTAGGCTTACTATCAATAAACTGGATGTAGGATATTCTAGAATTGTCACTAAAATGTTGTGGTTTACGTATCTAATTCTAATCTTAGCTAAATAGGGCAATTACGTCCTCGTAAGGGTAGGATGTATGTTAAAAGATCCTTCGGCGCCGGCAACTACTGAGTAATTTTACACAGGTTTGGCGCTGGCTGCTACGGAGTAATTTTACACAGGTGTACAAGCATACTCGACGTTCACGTCAGGAAACAAGCTTAACTTGACGTCATCGACTCTTTCTTGTAGCGGAGACCGGTAGGATAACGAGAGGAGTTCACTTCGCGGCGCTCGGGCACTTCAATCACTGCATTTCAGGAGTCTCTTGGCACCACTCAGCGTGGTGCCAGGCTCAGTTCCTAACGCAGTAAACACTGTTTCCATCACGCTAACACTTTTTTCCTCTGAGATGTTTCTGATGTAGCTCTATGTTCATTTCCTCTTTGACATCATAGGTTCTTTCACTTTCAATAAACTCTTCACCAACAATCAACGAACATCAAAAATGAACGAAAAACACTTGAATGCAGACAATAAAATATCCACTCTATTATTGTCATATCCAATGAAATGAACTAAAGTTCCACTATTTCTCAACTGGGACAAAAACTTCATCAAAAGTGACTTGAGTCAACACTAGACATTTTTCCCACACAAAGTAGTAGATCTAGCAAAATAAACACTCCACAGCTCCGCAAAACTGTTTGCAATATATGCAGTACGTAGAAGATTCACTCACTAAATGTAAGTACAAGAACATCAATATCACTATCAATATTCCGTAGGATACAGTGATGTTCCTACCATTTCAAAAATCCGTCAGTAGTGAAAAGGTAAGATAACATCTAAACACTCACTGCCTAGAAATGGTGGTCTCCCAGTAAAATCGTATATGCAGAGATGACATTTAGTTACGGGTGTACCTTAGTAAGCTAAAAGTAGGGCACAAAATAAACTCAGTAACGCTCATAACTAAGCAGCCAAGTCGCGTATTTGGCAAGCGACGATCAGTCTAAATCAATGACATGACAGGTAAACTTTAAAAAAAAAATTTGGTTAAATTCATTAAAAATGGACATCAACGCGTATCTTCGGGATTCATTCAGGAGCTAGGGATATCAAATGACTTCAAGCCGACATTGCATTTGTTGGCACAAGATAAATTCAAGACATTTTCCTCATGATTCCAAACACAAGGATCCTGCCAGATGTTACTGAATCAAGGGGGAAAAATCTTCAGAATACACAGGCAAAAGGAGGCAGCAGTATGAATTATTTAAAGTATTGCAATTGTATAGCCATCAATTGATAGATGAACTCAGTAACTCCCTACGGAAATAAAATAATCTGTACATTCTAAATGCAGTCTTTAGCTAATAACCGATGAAAAAATCACTCGTTAGACTGATAAAGAATCCTTGACAGCTGATTAAGTATAGAAGAATTTCTGCTGAAAATGTGAGGACTATTTTGAAACCATCATGATTTCTGATTTGCACCTTTAGTATATTGAACTGTGATCAAAGCCATGTCGAAAGTTTCGCTACTAATAAGATGAAAGCTGATATATTCAATTATCATACAACATCAATGACTAGATGGAATGTCCCGAGATCGTTTCATGCGGATCTATGGTATATTGTAGCTTTTGAATTGATAAAGAAACTTCAAACGTAAAGAACTAATTTCAGAATACACGAGACGCAAGCCTGCAAGCAGTAAAACTGATGGGTCCGTTGAACGAGCGAATTTGACTCATAGGTTGCGTTTGCGCTCCAATGATGATCAATCTGGAGATGATAAATCAATTTTCTTAAAACTATACCTTATAGTTTATAATAGAAATAGATAAGAAGTTTTTAGCTCTGTACAATTTACACTTTGCAATTGGCAGTAGACTCTACAATGTTTTGAAAGAATGATTTACATTTTTGTGAACGTTCAAGTAATTACTTTCTAGATTACCAATCAAACTTCATTTCTCGAATCGGGCGCAATTTATCTAGAGGGTGAGTTCAAAGTTAGCTACTGTTAAAGGTATCCATCAACATATTTACATCACTTTCATTTGGAACAAACTATTCATTTTATAATAAATATTCTTTCGAATCACTTTGTGAACAAAAATCAACTGTGAAAATGTCCCGAGACTTTAAATAACATTTTCACAGAGCGATGAACTTTCCAAGTAAACTAGCAGCGAGTTGAATTAGAGGCGATTAGCCATTACCCTGCTAGTTTAAGGGGACTTGAAACAATTCATGTATGTGAAATAGATTGAATAATTATGTTAACAAATCAAAATGATTTGTGCTAGGGCAAGTTATCCAGAAAGAAATATTTTCTAAATAATATTTGTGATTTCAAGTATTCTATCAAGATTAGATCCAAATGTTTTTATTCCATAAGTTTTCATGTTGTGCAATTCGCATGAAGTCAAATGTTCGATCCAACCTTACTTGTCAAATCTAACGCTAAGGAGATCATGGGAATTAGTGCCTAAATTAAACATAAATGCCATGTTCTTAGAGTAATAAATGCAGTTGGTATGTACTAAATGCAATCATTTCCAATGTAGAGATAAATGCGCAATGAAAGGTACAGAAGCACATCATAACTAGATAGCCTTAGCATGAATAAAGCATACAGTAAATATATTCTTACGCAAAAGGTCCCAAATGCAACTTCCAAATGTCTCCCATATGGAAGCAAAGGCTAATTCCAAATGCAACCGTTATACATAGTGACCTCAACCTTCACTATAGATCTAAGAGTAAAATCTATCATAACACAGGATGAATGTTCGTCAGAATTTACAAATGTATAATCAACGCCGCACGAGAAGTTGATGGGGTACAAATGCATTTCGCTGCAGCGCACGCAGAACTTTGAGTAACTTGACTAATTGTGAATAACGATAAATACAAGCAATAACTATCCTTATGACTCGGAACTGGTTTCAAGCAAACTCGTAAAATTTATCTGAAAGGGACATTCTCTACTTGAATTCATTAATGATAGACAAGCTAACGATTAAACCGAGAAATGAGTAATAACACTCACTCTGAAATCCGCTCTGAAACACCAAAGAAGTAAAGGAATTCGGAACTAGAAGTCTCAGTGGGATTTCCCTTGATCGGGCGAGACCTCTTAGTCCTTGGACCTCGTTCCCTTCACGGCTTTAGTTTGAAATATTGTATGTAGGTATACATCTCGATAACATGAACCGTATTACGCCTACAGTCGACACACAGACAACATGCAGCAATCTGTACTTCTATTTTCAAACACCTATAAGGCCGGTATTTCAATAGCAAATTCAAGCTCTTTTGTTACACATTAGTATAAATATAGAATGAAATTTCACAACTTTAAAATCTATCGACAGGTTGACGACAGTGACAAGTCGTGTCTCCTTGCTTCAAGCTGAGCCTTGAAGATGATGAAATGATCAGAAAGAGCTAAACTGAACCCCATTGGAGAAGGTATTCTATCCATTACCTGAACGTGGTAGATGTTGGCAGCAGCCACTATCGAGCGATATGTCCAACATTAAATTTACAAATTTTATGCATGTAATAGATGATGACAAGAAGTAGAAGGAGTCCCCCGAGATGAAAAAAAGGTTAGTTTTGTCGTGACTTGAACGAGGGAAAGCGTTATTCTAAGCGTGATATTAGTGATAAGATTGAATGAGAGTCCATCACTCCAGAATATCAGTTAGGAGCAGGGTAGAGAAAAGCCTTTTGGTTACTGATTATACACATTCCGAGGATATCGTGAGCAAGGGTATGCTGTAAAGCATACTACCATCCATAATCCAGTATAGTGTTTATTTACATTCCCAGTGCACCAGACTGATTTCTGGTAGCTCCCAGCAAAAGCGGGACGGTGAGAAGCAATTTGTGCTACAGGCTAGGGATATAACGCACCCTTGGCTATGGATATAACCCGCCATTGAAACTCTACGACAGCGCGAGTCCCAGCATGATGTGGAAATAAACTCCCAGTGTAAACGAGTACACACTCGACTTAAAAATTTGGAATGAACTTCCCATCAAGAGCTATATTAATTAATTTGGAAGCAGCAATAGATAACCATGATGTTAACGCGCCTCTGACATAATGCGAAATGTAATGGCGCCGTAGAAATGTTGCAAATTAGAAAAATTCTGCTGAGGTGGGTGGAAGTGAGTGCAAGGCTCCATGTGTAAGTGCAGGCAGCGGAAGATGCAGCGGAAGATGCAGCGGTGGTTGAAAGGCAACAAAACATTCAGTAGATCATCCATTTGCGTAGGAGGTGACACTGCGCTGCTGACATGGGAATCTTCCTTCAGGTCGGCGAAACCGGAGACGACATTAACGTTAACATCGACGTGGTTGTCAGTCTGTAAGAAAGCAAATGCTTAACAAAACGAATCAAAAGTGTGGAAATGGTGGGCCATTAGAAATGGTGAACTCAAATTTGATCACTATTTAACTTTGATTGGTTTCAAATGTTATTGCCATGGTAGCAATCTAAAAATAGCACATGTGCCAATGAAAAAACAAATCAAGAAATTAGCATAGAGAACAACAATGACACACGGCCGAATGGTCATTTTCACGTACATCAATCGCTTGATCAAAAGTGGCCGTTTGAGGCAACGATTTATCAAAAACTTGGTCTTATCAAATAGCCAATCCTTAATTTTTTTCATCAGGAATGAAAGCACACTGAACGAGGATATACAATAAGGATAAGCGTGACGTTCAACATCAATGCTTGACATATTCTTCAGACTTAATCTCTAAAATTTCAAGAGTATGAATAAATAAATTATTACTAGTGAAGAATGCAGGCGACAAATTTCGTCCTGAAGTTAAGCGATAAATATCTACGATGTATCTCAAAGAATTTCATCTAGATTAAATTCAAGGAAAAAATCCATGGTTTTCGATCAGGCACTAACTAAATCCTGGCGGCAGAATAAATCCAGCTGTAAAATATTCATTCCTTGGACCAAGTTTAGAGAGTATGGAATAATTGCTTACTCTTGTAGCTCTCACATATTTCAGTAAGGTCTACTAGCATCCTTGGGTCGCTTGAGCTGAACCTTTAGTCGCTTCATGCCGATCTGGAAGCCATTCATGGATTGAATGGCGGCTTGGGCGGAGGTGGGATTGTCGAAACTTACGAAACCTGGGAGAGAATTTAACAATCATTCTTGATTATTTTATTTTACTTTTTGCCTGCTATAGAAACACTTTAAAATCAAATAAGTGGCTATGAATTTTAGCAGTCCTTTCTACTTCAGTTCTCTGGGAATTTTGAATATATGCATCTTAACACTGTTAATGAAGTTGTCTTTGCGAAGGTAACTTCTTCTTGAGAAAGTTAAGCCAGATTCATTAAAAATTAGAAATGTGGGCTCGTCACCCACTTTAGACACCTGAGGTACTACGAAATGAATAATATGCAGGTCATTACATGTTCCCATCACTTCAATGCACTAACGGCAATTTAATTTTGGAGGTTAAATTCTAGAACCCCCTACAATGCGTTCTCTTTGATAAGTGGCCTGTCAGTAAAGACTTTGAATAAACGATAATCACCGTTATGTTCATTTCGCTAAGCTTTTTTTCATCTTTCTAAGTCATAAATTGGAGATCCCACTGAAACATTTTCTACGATCGGGCTTTGCCAAAAACATAAAGCAATACCTCACGTTCAAAATCAAAGGCACTACAATATAATTAATAAAACAAATTATTCTCACCGAAGCATTTGCTCTGATTGGTGGCTCTGTCAATGAACACTTTGGAGGAGATAACATTCCCGAAAGGCAGGAACATTTGCATCAGCTCTGCGTCGCCAAACTCTTGAGGCAAATGATAGATGAAGAGATTGCAGCCTTCCGGTCCTGAGATAGAGCAACCTGCACAGAAAGAAAACTTTATGAAACAAATAACAAAAGAAATGTTGTAGATAAACTTTTGCAATTCATCTAGACGCATGCTGGGATGAGGCGAATTTAGTTCATTT